>CM051260.1:62498398-62615898 GCA_027921565.1 Artemia sinica | reverse complement strand
TTTGGTGGTTTTTCCTTATAAATTGGGGGTTTTATTATAAAATTGGTGATTTTACTATGTTTTTACCACTATCCTAATTGCTTTACTTGATAGACATAGACGCATTCGGTATACTCAAGTTTTTCACCACTTATTTGCATTTTGGTAATTTTTTCTAAGAGAAATGGTGATTTTATTTGACCTTCGGCGACAACCCTGTTTTCAGACCAAATTGGCAGATATCTAATAAAAAATAATAATATCGTCACTTATTATTGACCTGGTAAAACTATTAAATTCCCAATTTATCAGGTAGATAATCCTATACCTAAGTTTAATAATATCCGTATCTATAGAATTCCTTGCTCGTACGGTTAATGGTAAGCTATATGAGAAGGACTGAACAACGCCTTATGGATACACGAGTATTGTATCTCGATTGATAATACCCTCAAAAAGAGGACAAAACCTGATAAATTTTTATTTAGTCCTCGTTGAGCACACTTAGGATAACCTGCATTATAGCATGCGGCCCGGCAATATAGGGTTTTAAAATACATAAATATGAAATTTTAGGTTTGGCTCTCAACAGATGTACGGGCGATTTTAAAATAAGTGACACTTATTTAGTTTACTTAGAAGAGAAGCTCATAGTTTGTTAATTCGTAAGATAAAATCGGTACTGTTTATTAGCTGCAACGCACGCGAGAAGAGAAGTTTGGTTAATGCTAATGAAATAAAACCCAATATAATTAAAATATGATAGTTTAGAAATAAATTTGGGCTATATATTTGCACATTTGGGGGGTGGGGGTAAAGCAAAGCATATATTAAATATGTAACCTAACGGTACTTGTCAATTAGCCGGAACCCACGCGATATATTGTATACGGAAGATGCTTGTATACGGAAGAAACTAATCAGATGGGGTTCTTTCAATAGAGAATCGGATTGCAAACCGTGGTATGTCATTGTGTTTACAATGTTTAAACTATTGTTTTTTCGTTTTAGGGGGGGGGGGGGAGGTACCTAGGTTAGGTTACGTATTTAATATATGCTTTGCTTTACCCCACCCCACTAATGTGTAAATATACAGCCCAAATTTGTTTCAAAACTATTATATTTTCATCATGTTTTGTTTTATTTCAGTAGCATTAAACAAACTTGACTTCTTGCGTGGGTCCCGGCTAATTGACAAGTACAAACCTAACCTAGGTACCTTTTTTCTCCCTAAGCCCCAATCTTTAAATATTATACAAACCACTGTTTGAAATCTTGGCATAGGATTTCTCCGTTGAAAGAACCCGTTTGACTAGTTTCTTTAGCATCTTCCCTGTACAATATATCGCGTGGGTTGCAGCTAATAGAACAACACCATAAAATCTTTGTCCCTTTCAAAATTATTTGAAAAAAAACTACGTTTTCTAAAGAGTTAAAGAGGCTGAGTCACAAGTTCGAACCTTAAAACATACAGGGATTAGGAGGTACAGTTGGGGGACTGCCGCCCCTCAAACCCCCCGCTTTCGCAGCCTTTAAATAAAAAAAACAAGTTTTTTTAAACTGAAAGTAAGGAGCGACATTAAAACTTAAAACGAACAGAAATTATTCTGTATATGAAAGGGACTGTGCCCTCCTCAACGCCTCGCTCTTTACGCTAAAGTTTGACTTTCTCACAACTCTTTTTTTTTAAACAATAAAAACTTTGGCGTAAAAAAGCGAGGCGTTGAAGAGGGCACAGCCCCTTTCATATACGGAATAATTTCTGTTCGTTTTAAGTTTTAATGTCGCTCCTTACTTTCAGTTTAAAAAACTTGTTTTTTTTATTTAAAGGCTGCGAAAGCGGGGGGTTTGAGGAGCGGTAGCCCCCAACTGTACCTCCTAATCCCTGTACGTTTTAAGGTTCGAACTTGTGACTCAACCTCTTTAACTCTTTAGAAAACGTAGTTTTTTTTTTCAAATAATTTCTGCACATTTTTGTACAGTTTATTACTTATTATTGCTTGACTAACTGTTAGCTGATCGTGTCAGGAGTTAAAGATGGGGGGCTGCCGCCCCCCAAACCCCCTGCTCTTGAAGATTCTTGTGTTAAGGCTTTTAATTCCTGAATACTCAAATCAAATGCACAGTAAGATTTTCTTTTATCAACTTGTCTTCGAGCATGCGGGTATACGGCATGTTATCAAAGCAGTGGAGACTTACCTGTAACCTGAAGGCCGACTGTGATATTCTTCTGGAGACGCCTGTTGAGCCGAAGGATTTAATAGATTGGATTTAAAAAAGAAACTGAGTTTCTTTTTTAAACTTTAAATTCAATATATAAAAAATTTCCTCTGACAGGGAATCTAACCCGGGTCTTCCGCCTGACAGTCAGGAGTAGCGACCACTGTACCACAGAGACACTTGTTATATTATTTTTAGTCTCTGCAATCTATTTTTGACGCAAGCAAATCCCCACAAAACTTGATATTTGGTTTTTGGAAAACAGAGAAGGAGTGATCGGATTGAGCTGAAATTTTGAGGATAAGCTCCCAGGCCCTAGGAAAGCTTACCCTCTAAATTTCAGCCCGATCGGACAACGTTAAAGGGGGGATGTGGTGGGAAAAATTAACATAGGCTCTTAAAGGAAAACGAGGTTTTTCGTAAATGTAAATTCGGGTGAAAATTTTTTCGGTCTGAAAATATCAAATGGTTCTAACAGGTCGAATTCCGCTTCGAATGAGTCCTCATTCACCCGGATCCGTTGCCAACCGTGGCCTGTAGGCGTGGCTAATAAAAAAAAAGAGAAATGAACATTAAGTGGCTATCTGGTTTTTGGAAAACAGAGAAGGAGTGACCGGATTGAGCTGAAATTTCGAGGATAAGCTCCCGGACCCTAGGAAAGCTTAACCTCTAAATTTCAGCCCGATCGGACAACGTTAAAGGGGGGCTGTGGTGGGAGGGTCGAAATTTCCGGCCCACTTTTTTTACCCATGAAGATATAGTCGGAGGGGGGTGAAATTTTGCAAGTTTCTTAGTTTGAGCTTGGCTACAAAATGCGATCACCGCCGTCTCTCTGTGACCTCTGGGACCTGAAATCGCTTAACATTGTGGTGGGTCGCCTCTTTAAAGAGCCACAAGTGTGCCTCCTTGATAAAAATGGGAAACCTCTGCAGACTCCACAAATCGGAAAGTGCTAGTTGCTAGTGCGAAAAAAACCGTAATTTATATTCTACAAATTCTGACGTAGCATTTTTGAATCATAGCTAATAAGTTTCAATTACCTAGTGAACGAAAGGCATTTTATCAATTCGGTCACTAATCTAGTATTCCGCGACTAATTTCGGTTTTTGGTAATATAGGATTTTGGGCGAGAGTCTTGATTCTGAAATTAGAATTTTTCTTTTCAATTTTTAATATTCCAAATTTTTGGTTATATCTGTTTGTTATTTTTGATGTTTCTCTGTGTTGTGTGGTTTCTAGGGGTTTTCGATTCTTCCAATTTTTGTTTTTACTAATTTTTGTCTCTGTTTCCATCCTGTGTTATTTATTCTTATCAGGTTTTTTTCGGTCACAATTTTGTTCAGAAACTGTAAATGTGATTCCTTCTAACTGTCTGTAATAGCGCTGAAGAAGAGAGGTGGCTGTATTTCCGAAATACCTGAAGCGTTTCGTACAGTATTTTCGTTGGCCTTACGAAACCTTATTCTCTTTTGTCTTTTCTTTGGTTTTTTGTTCTTTTTTTATGGCGAGCCAATGTGATTTCCAAACCTGCCTTGATTATTAACCATTTAGTATTAATATTATGGGTGGACTCAAGAAACTGAGTCGAAGCTCAGACCACAAAGACCCATTGTCTCCAAAAGTATTGGTTTCTCCAAAAATACTGAGCACTTGTTATCACAATGTTCAGAAACTGAATTTTTCCAGATAGAAAAAGAGTATCATGGCCATTTCACCATTGCAGCTTCGAGATAGAGGAAGGCAGCTTTGAGATAGAGGAAGGCAGCTTTGAGATAGGCCCGTCACCTACGATTTTTCCATTTCTTGCTTAATGAATGAATTTTTATTCGTATTTTTATTTCATAATGAATAGAGTTTTAATTTCAGCCTTCAGCCTTAAAAAGAGGCATAATTTTTTTTTTTATCAATTGCGCTTTTCATTTGTATCATGGCTGCAACAACGTCCCATAAAACAAAAAAGAATTACTTTATTGTTAAATATTTCATTTCAAAATGTCAGGTTGGCTGAGTGTCTATGTTGCCAGGCGCTTCGTGTCCTTACTCACGTTGTGGGATCAAATACCCACACCTGAAGATATTTTTACTCAACCTCTTAATCTTGTGAAGGGATTTTTTGTTGTACATACGTTTCCTCGTCGAAATCAACAATCTCAATCACACAATCTTCACTTCACACATATCAACACACAAGGCTTCACAATTTAAAATAGTCAGCTGCTTTTTAGCCCAAAGGATACTTTATAAGTGACTACTAATAGTGAATGAATTTCCGTTTAAAAATTACTTTGGACCGTCGTTCATTCTTTACTATTTTGCAGCTACCACTGAAATTATGAATATCAATTTGTGCTTATCGGGTCTGTTAAAAAGCTTGTTTTTACAGTTTACAGAAAACGAAAAACAAAATAATAGGCACCTTCACTTTAAGTATAATCAGCCTCTACAGGTTAAAAAAAAAGCGTGATAATATCTACTGTGGATCGAATGCTTATTATCTGTTTAGTGTCATATATTCAAAAAAGTTGTAAATACATGATGATTTATCGTGTATTAACACGCTGAATACACGATGGTTTTCGTGTATTTTAGGGTGTTTGCTGGTACCTTCGCCCTTTTCTCACTTTTCGGTTTTTCAGCCTTAGCTGCTTCTTTTTTTTTGTCTTCTATTCCTTCTTGGCTGGTGAAGCCATGCTCTGGAATTTTACAGATGATGGCACAACTTCGACTCCAGACAATTAAAATTCCTCTGAACTTCTCTTTATCCCTATAAAGTTGCGAATAAATGTTTAAAGTTTACTACTTATTTTCTGAAAACTGCCGTACGAAGGTTAAAATTTCTCTCTATGCACTATCTAAGGAATTTCAGCAGCCTTTGTGTTTTTCTTTATGACTTTATCCTCATTTTTAATTAGGAGGTAAAATTTTGAGGTATAAAACTTATACTAAGGATAGATAGGTCAACTCTTCTACAGGGTGATATTATTATCATGACTTCATCCATGCTAACTTGCCCCTAACTGGGCTTGAAATAATGGAAATCCGTCAATGTACGATTTTTGAGTCTGAACAAGTGGGTAATATATATGCAACCGACAAACATTTTCTTGTTGCCATTCTTTTTAGGTGCAAAAACTATATATTAAAATATCTGTGTCCTGTAGAATCCATTTATATATATATTTTTTTTTAAGTTGGAACTTTAGGGGAATGATGCCGGGGATGATCAACTGAACACAGCTGACCACTCCTACTGCTTCTGCTACTATTACTACTACTACCGCTACTTCTACTGCCACTACAACTACTGCTCCTATTGTTTTTCTGGGGGTTGAGTTATCATAGTAAGGTAAGATAAAGTTTAGCACTTGGGATGCGGGAATGATATCAGCCCCGAAGGCAAACCTGTTACACATTTCGAAGTTTTTGAACAAAATAAATACCTCAAAATTTTGGTTCCATACCATAGAGGCTAAAGGAGGACCGGATAGCAGAAAAGAAATCGAGGGGGATGACTACCCTCCAGTAGATCTTGGTCTTTTAAAAGGGTCCTAGAATTTTCAATTTCAAATCGAATTAGCCTCCTAAGTTTCTAAGATAGCTCATTTAATTTTAGTGGATGGAAAAGTTTTTGGCACTTTCCGAGCTCTTCTTGGGTTGCAGTTGACGGGAAATGTAGAGTATAAGGAAATCTGCACCAAATATTCTGCCTATATTTGAAATATAGGTAGATTGTTCCAGAATTCCTTTCTTCATCATTTTTATTTATCTTACTTTCTTTGCGGCTACTAAATTTTATAGGTGTTGAAATTTTCTTGAAGGTAATTTTATGGGAGGGGGTGTAAGGCGGGCCTCTTGCTTTGGAAGGAAAATGGGTATCCGAGCTTTTAAATAGATTCTATAATTGAAAATGTATTAAAAAGTTTACAGAAATAAAGGAGACAACTGCGGCATTCACACTTATCAGTTGTCTTTTCTTTATCCTCAATTTATGTATATCTTCATGTGATCTTGTCGATGATGTTTGATTTTGATGTGTGCTGCCTTCCTTTTTTTGCAATTACCCTAATTTGTTGCACCCTTGCATTTTAGATGCGACACAACTTCCTAAAATGTATTGTTAGGGATAAGTTATAATTGTTGTTATGTTTAATTGTTAAAGTTAGATGTTCGATTTAATATTAAACTTAAGCATATTAAACGTGAGCAGCGGGGGTCCTTTGGAGGCCAGCGGCCAGTACCCCCTTCGGATCTCAGTCCGGCACATTGGCTTTTGAAACTTCTTCAAGGTGCAGGTGTTTGTTACGTAATAGGAATTGTTTGTTTACTTATACAAATTTTTTCCTCAAGATGCAGGTATTATTATGCAAACGTAGGCGTTATGTAATAATTTTCTCTTTGATTGCTACGTAATCTCGCGTGGCTTGTTGAATTTATTGAGGATTATGTAGTCTCGCGTGACTTATTAGAGCTCATGGCCCGCTAATCAAGTGGAGAATCTCCAGTTGTAACTGAGGACGACACACACGTGGGTGTTACATAATACTTAGGATGTTTCTTTTTGTTCAAACTTTTTTCTGTTTTGAGAAATTTCTTTTTCTTCGAGATTTCATTTTTTTCAGTTTTTTTTTCTTCCAGATATTTTTTCTTCAAGACATTTTCTTCGAGATATTTTTTTCTTCAAGGTGGTTTTTTCTTCGATGCGTTTTTCTCTTTCAAGGAGTTTTTTCTTCAAGATTTCAATTTCTTCAAAATTTTTGTTTGTTTTAAGATATTGTTTCTTCGAGACATTTTCTTCAAGATTTTTCCCCAGGGAACCTTTTTAACCCGTCATGAAAGGTTTTTGTCCGCTGTAGGAATCGAAGTATGACCAGAAATTTTCCCAATAGAATGGTGCCTTAGACATCTGGACCAGCAGATCTTTCCTATTGTTACATTCCGAGAAATAAATTCTACAAAATAACCTGTTTCCTAGACGGAGAATTCTCTGCAGAGGTTTCTAGATCGTTAAAGCTATGGATTGCATGTCTCCAATCTCAGGAAATATTTCCCATTCTACTAAGGATTTCACTAGGCAGTTAGACGAAAAAGGTTTTTGTTCGATGTACAAGTGTTATTGATCGGGATTTAAAGTCTTTTGTTATTAATTTTATGATGTGACATGGATGTTACATCGTAGTTGTGTAGATTCTCGGATTAATAACCTCCCTTTTTCTTTTCCGTGTTACCAGGCTAAGTCGTGGACATAATATATGTTACGTAGACATAATACCGAAAAGAGGTTTAACGAAGGCGTTGCTGAGGATGAATGAACTCTGAACAAACCAGGAAAAGGCAATTTTACACTTCTTGGCGATATGATCCTGGCATTTTTGAGGGCGGGGAGGGTTACTTCGGCTTGAAACATCGAGCTCTACTTCAACTAGCAAAAATAAGGAAATACAGAAATAAACACAGGAAAACACGATATAAGAAATGGAAGGAACATGGAAAAATACAGCAATGAAAGAAAAGAAAAAACACCCCCTGTATAGCATTACATATTGAAGATTCATATTGAACAAAAAATCTAAAAGATGAAGACTTTGTATCATACATACAAGTTTTACTAATAAACATATTTACAAACATTATTGAATATTCTTAGGGCAATGAAATCTATATTATACAGCTAGGAAAGGGTTATTTTCCACTATAAACTTGTTCAATCGAGGATTGTCTACATAAATGCTTAGAAATTCACCGTATGTATACCATTAGCATCAAAAACATAATACTGCATGAAAACCATAGCTTTCAATCGATAAATCTTGTACTCGTTTTCCAATTGGGTCTGAGAACCACTGTGATCCGACGAGAATGAGTATAAACCATAAAAACCATATCAATTGTATTCAACATTTTCTTGAATAAAGCTTTTCCTTATTCCCTTCAACCAGTGGTTTTATACATTTTCCCCTGTAAAATTAAAGCCTTCTAAAACATACAGAAACTAACAAAGCACCCCTTAAAGACAAAAGCACCCCCTTGTTGCATTTTAGATATGGCTGTTACGTTTTAACACCGCCCCTTACTTTTAGCAGAACATTTGATCTATTTCAATATCTTTTTGTCTTTAATTTCATATTTCCTTATTGTTTAAAAAGGACATGGAATTTAAAACATTTTCTTGAATAAGCCTTCTCCGTATTTTCAGTGAATATGTAAAAATTGACTGCATGATGGCACTCTGCGACACCCGTCACCATCATTTCAACGTCTCCTTTCAATACCCCGATAAATAATTCTTTTATTTGAATAGTGGGAACATACCGTTTCATTAATATATCGTGATGCTCCATAGCATTTCATGTCAGCATGCCACTCCGTGACTGGCCTGTTGCATTCTCTGATACACCTACTCATTCCTAAAGCATTTTCAGACATTTTCTCGATAAAAATAAAATTTGGACTCCATTGGTTTGTGGAAGCGTTGACTTGCATATTGTCTTCCATTTCAAGCATCAACACACTTCACGCCTCACTGTCGTACTCTCTAGCTGGCTCGTGATCAATTCAACCGGTTCCAGCTTCGGCTATGCCCGCTCCGGTCACGGTTCCAATTCCAGCTCCGCTTTCGTCATTTCCGTATCCCCCACTTCTTCTCTCCCCCATTTCACAGTTCCGATTTTACCAATTCCGCTCGGAGTTCCGGCAGTTCCGGGATTTTCCCCCCGTGGTAATCTATAGCTGGTCATCGACACTAGCTAGTCTATTTTACGTTTTCGAATAGTGTTACTTGTGCTTTGGAAAGATATACACTTACATCTTACTTTAAACAGTGAAGATGAAGTATTTTAAGAAAGTAGGCGCAAATGATAAAGTTATTGTGGAATTGAATGCTGGCAAAGAGAAATATTTGAACTATGAAACAAGCATTAATAGGGATCTTATTGGAAACGTGTGCGTGCATCGCCATGACAGTGAGGTGGTAAATTCCTTTGGAATACCAAAAAAAATTCAAAATTAGTGGTGGTGGTGGTTATACCAGAGTAACATTTCCAGAGATGATAGTGCTCAATGAGAATGCGAACCTAAGACTTTTAGTTGATGACGAAGGCAAACTTCTTGTTACTGCTGCTGGTAACATGTTAACCGTTGATAGATCCTATTGCCATCTTTTTGGTATTAGCATTCAAAAGAAGACAAGAAGAAGACAAGCCTACTCTAGCCCCAATGTCATGTTCCATATCTTATCTATCTTCTGAAACTGCAATCTATGTAAAATATAACGTTGTGATAGACAGTGAAACCGCAAGTAAAATAGAAAGGGCATTGACAGACAATATCACCAAGGAATATAAAGATGAATTGATGAATAACAAAGCACCGGCAAACGTTATTAGTACCGTCGATAGTTTACCAACAGATACACTCATTTAAAATAATAATGACAATGATGAAATGTATGGTGAGGCTGTTAAAAGTTGTGTATGACCCCAAATGGAATAAGTGCCATGTCAAGAGAGAACATAATGAAGTATTTTATGAAATGGATTCAAACATTCATTTTTTTTATGATTATATTCCACATACCATTACTTCAATAAAAATGTTTTATTGCATTACTTTGTTATGCTACCATTATTTTTAGGGTACACTAGTAACTCCAACGTTTAGAATGTTTATTCAAAAGTCGAAAATGCAAGAAAAGGAATTTTCAGAGACAAAGAAAGAATTTCCATATGCACCTTCTATATTTGAGAGAAGCACCATTTCTTGGAAGGTTGTACTACGGTCAGGAACCAAGTCAGCTCTTCTGGAGTATTTGAAAACAAAAAGTACTATGAATAACTCCAAAAAAAAGAGTGGTATTTGAGTGCCATGCTAAGCGTGATTACCTCCAGTTAGACTTTTTTTTTATAAGCGAATCGACCAAGTAGCTACACAGCTGAAATCAAGAATGCATGGAAGAGTCCTTTCCCTTACCGTGATGCAAATTGAACATTCTTTCTTCACGAATTTTTTAGACTTAAAATACTAACCGGATTATAGACCTGGATTGACGAAAGGTGATCCTGTGGTGACAGATGTCGTTGCTTATGAATATAAACCAGAAAGGACAGTTAAGTATACCGTAGATTGTCCCACTCTTATAAATGATTAAGGTTGGCTTAAAAATGGTTGAGCATGCAAAAATGCAGTTGCATGTCTTCACAAAAGTGTTCTAGGTGTTGAACCGTACGATTTGAAAGATGCTTGGACTTGTCACGCTTATTTACTAGCATGAAAGCCAAAGAAATCTGGAAAATCCAAAGAAATCTGATTTTTTTTTTTGTGTGATTTTCGCTTGGATTTCCGCTGTCTCCGTAATTACATAAAAAGTAAACGAAGCTTTGGTATATGTCCTCCGCAGCTCAAGACGTTAGGCGTTACTACTTAAGGTGATTTTATGACAAAAAAAAACAAACAAGAAGCGGCTTGTCCGTAAAGGATTTTTTGTAAGATAAAATTCAACTGAATTGAAGAAGGTCTCAAAAAGTGGGAGGCAATGAACCTAAATTTTGGCTGGGGAATCTTGACAAGAGATTCCAATGTTAATTTTGCCAATATTTTCCGTTCGATTTTTGTGTAGTTTCATGGAGGTTGGTGGTGTTTTCTATTTGCCACCAAAAAAAGTTCTGCATGACTCTGCCTTTCTCGGAAGCCGTCATTCAAAGATCTGGCAAAAATGTTTTCCGCAAACGCTTTTATTTTATATTTATATAACTTCTTAGACCCCATTGCCCTTCCACTTACAATTAAACAAATGGAAATCTAGAAAAATGGTTACTATATTTTAAATAAGACAGTAGAGAAAGCAGGAAAATACAAGCAAACTTTTAATAATAAAAGACAGTCTGAATATTTCTTTACTTGTCTTCAATTACAACTTGAGCATTTGTAATTTTTTAAAATAAAAAAACTTTTTCATTTTGTTAAATTTCATTAACAAGTCAAAAAGGAACAGCGCATTTGCTGCACAGTTATCCTGATTTTTCTTGATTTTCGTACTGATTGACGTGATGAACGGTGTAAGTATTAAATATTATTGATATGTGAGTTTTTTGTTTTTTGCCTGTATTTTCTTTTTTTTTCCTTTTATTTTATTTAAAGTTTTTTTTAGTTTCGAATTTTTTTCGTTGAAAAGACTTCCGGTCGTGAAGTCAAAATATCCGGACTTTTTTATTATTGAAAATTTATTTATTCTTTTACGTTTCGTCCACTGTCTAATTCAAAATATAATACCCTTTTTCTATATTTGCATCTGTTTAAATTGTATTTTACTTTTGATTTGTGAGTTTATTCTGCTAAAACAAAATTCGCATTGGTGGAAATCGCCCATTTCAAGTAGGCTACTTACACATCACATACTGAGGCTTCTTTCAAACCAAAAACTGCACACACTTCGTATAAAGAGAATTATGCCTGATGTATTGTGCAGGGGAGTCGTTTGGGGGTGGGAAGAAGGGGCAGTTGCCCCCCCCCAATAATGTGGATAAAAAATACTATACATCCCATGCCCTTTGACTATCCAGATATGGACCCCTTTTGCCCCCCCCCCCCCATAAAATGCTGGAGATTCGCCCCTGGTAGTGTGTGCATACATTGTAGAATCCGAACTCAATTGATGCACACCTCGTGTGTATTACTTATCCAAGTAAATATTAGCCAACAGTATTTTGAAATATATCAGAATATTTGTTAAATTTTTCTTCTATTTTATAACCTAATTTATTATTTGAAATCTAAGAAAAATGAATTTTAATTAGTTTTTTTCTTCTCCTGAAAAGTTGTGATTTTTCCACATACGAGGTGTGCACGCGACGACGGCGATATTCAACAGCATATATTCATTAAATTTTCATAAGCATGTACATTTTCAAAAACAATGAATTTCAGCTTGCGTCAAGAAGTAAAAAAAAAAGAAATATTGCTCGACGTGAAGTGGGATAATATCTTATTATCCCACTTCACGTTCAATTCAATGCTAGTTGCATTGAATTATGATACAAACTCTAAAATAGACCTTAAAAGGGTTTAAGGCTTATCATTTATTTGTGCCTTTGCTAGGATAACTCATACGGTTTCTGAAATTTAAAAACTTTTAATTATATAATAATTAAATAACAATTAATGTATGTCACCGAACAAAGTTGTGTGATAACACCATACGACAACTGTGTTCCATCTTAGGCGAGGTTTTGGTACTGACATTTGTGTAGCAACCATTATATTTGGAAAGAGTGTTGAATGGAGAACTGAATGGAATTACTGTTTGGTTAATAAAGTGAATATTGGAATATTAGACAAATATACTTCCAAACATAGCAGTGTAATAACGCCATTGTAACCAATGAGGTCTTGGTACCGACATTTGTGGCCTAGTTTATTATATTTTTTTAGCGGAACGTCATATTTTTCATCAGAACGTCAAAAAGAACAAGACCTTTTTCTGCGTTCAAAGGATTAATATATAAATATTCAGCGTTAACCATTCTCTTCAATAATATAATAAAGCATATTCTAGTTTTATGTAAGTATTTCGTCACCCATCTTGCATAGCGTACTATCGTTTCTGCCAAAAATCGGATTTCTTTTCACTTTGAATGAGCCAAAAATCTAGAATATGTAGACATTTTCAGAACTCTGATAATTATGATTCTGATGACTTCTGATTGTTATGATTCTGATGACTTTAAATTAGATTTTGGTTTAATCAAAATAAAGAAATGCGAAACTCAATTTTTGGCAGACACGACAGTATGACGATTTTTGTTTAATGGGGCATTCATGGGTTTTATTCACAAGCATTTATTTATTTTGTATATTGTATTATTTAGTCAACATTAATTTTTATGATATATTCTAAGTATATTTCTGACTAATTTATGTTCCATTAAAACCAAACATTGATCATCTAAACAATGCTTCTGAAGTCACACATTCTATCTCTTATTTATTATCTGTTTTCTTTGAAAAATACACAAATGGAAACAGTTCAAAAACCTAAAAAGAACTTTCATTTTTGGAAAAATTTCCAGTCAGTTTGTATACGATTCCAGAAGGTATTTCTTTTCTATAATGTCTCTCAACTTTTTTGCGCAAATGCAAGAAGTGAATGTTCGAAAGTATTCAATCACACTTCTTCTCTGAAACATATATCGTTACTATGAATTCGCACCAGGATTGATTAAATAAAAAATAAGTTTTTTTCTTAACTTAAAGTAAGGAGCGACGTTAAAACTTAAAACGAACAGAAATTATTCCGTGTATGAAAGGGGTTGTTCCCTCCTCAACGCCTCGCTCTTTACGCTAAAGTTTTTTATTGTTTTAAAAAAACAGTTGTGAAACATAAACAAACGCCTAGAACCGATAAATCACCCACAAAAAAAAACCTTCTGCTTTTTCTTAGTAACCTTTCTGCTTTTTCATTTTTAGTAGCGGAATCAGTGAAATATAACATCATACCCCCAAAGCAATTTTAGAGAGTTTTTTGTCCAAAAATGCATATTCTTTAAATATTATGTTTTTTTTAATTACAAAAGGCACTAGATATAGCAATTTTCTTTAACTTGAGCCCTTGAACAGCTTTTTATGATGCTTCAGTGTCCCGTCAACAATCATATACAAATATACTTCTCTATCTATCTGTCTATCTAATATGCAGAATACTTATACCAAACACATTTCGCATGCAGACCCGCTATACTTTACCCCCCCCCCCCCTTTTATGCAAATCTATAGTCCAATTAATTTCTAAAGTAACGAAAAAACTAAGGAAAAAACTGGTGAGTTCTACAATTTTACACAGCGTAAACTTGAGTGAGTGGCGCATAATAGACAAGTACCAAAATTACTTCCCCCTACGGAAAAAAAAAAACTCAAATAAAATTCTCAAATTTGGAAAGCCTTATTTTCCACGGGGAGTATTATCCGGGGGGGGGAGGGTTAAACGCCGGCCACCGATTTATCATAGGCTGCATAATAGCGCGGCCTAAGTAAAGAGCGATGTGGACACATTGTATTATTTATTTTTCTTTTGCTTTTAGACCAGGGCACTTCGTATTGAAGGAGTTTTCGTAGAAAAGGGCTCATTCGAATGGAAATTGAAAAGCCTCGTGCTCTTTTTACTAGTCGAAAGTGATTGGAGGACAATTAACCCCCCTCCCACGCCCACCATTTTCCCAAACACATCCAATCAAACTTTTGAGATAGCCATTTTCTTCAAGATAGTTCAAAAGCCCGGAAATTATGTATTTGAGGATGAAGACCCCCCCCCCCTACAGCCCTCAGGGCACGGGTTGTAAGTTATGCCTTGGAAACATAAAGTATAAGGTTTAAAGGTTTATATAGAAAGGGTGATTGTACAAACTTCGGAGGGGGCCGCATTGGATTACTAATCAGAATTTTTAGTGCTCTTTTTAAGATTCAGAGTGATGGGAGGATGGATACCCCTCCCACACCCCGTATTTTCCCGAAATGCATCTAATAGAAATTTTGAAATGGCCATTTGTTGTCGTAGAAACTTCGAAAAAGGCTCATTCGACTGGAAATTGAAAGAACTAGTGCCCTTTTTAAGTCGAAAGAGATTGGGGGGCGACTAACCCCCCCCCCCCCGCCCACCCACCGTTTTCCCAAACATATCCAATCAAAATTTTTAGACAGCCAGTTTGTTCAACGTAAATGAAAGGTCCGGAAATTATGTCTTTGAGGATGACAAACCCCCCCCCCCCCAAAGCCCTAAGGGCAAGGGTTGTAAGTTATGCCCTGGGGAAATATAAGGTATATATAGAAAGGGTGATCGTGTAAACTTTGGAGGGGGCTCATTGGATTGGTAATTATAAGTTTTAGTGCTCTTTTTAAGACTCAGATAATTCGGAGGGCGGAGACCCCCCCCCCCCACACACACACCTCGTATTTTCCCAAAATGCATCTGATAGAAATTTTTAGGTGGCTATTTGTTGTCGTAGAAACTTCGAAAAAGGTTCATGCGATTGGAAGTTGAAAGGGCTAATGCTCTTTTTATTATTCAAGTGATTGGAGGGCAACCATCCCCCCCCCACACCTATCAATTCCAAAACACATCTAATCAAAATTTTGAGACAGCCATTTTGTTCAGCGTAATTGAACGGTCTGGAAATTATGTCTTTGACAGCCACCATACCTTCTCAAGACCAGAACATTATTTGCACTTTACTGAATAAAATGGCTGTGGATTGTCAGTTTAGTATACATATAATAATATATATATTCCTTAAAAATTTAATAATTTTCATTTATTAAAGTTAAAAAAAATTAAACGTGTTTCGTCGGTTAATGTTACAGGATGAAAGGATGGAGAATGGCTTTTGAGTCTTCAAAGGGAAAGTGAACGCAAAACAGATATTTTTGTTAAAAAAAAAACAAAAGACAAGATAAGTTAGTTCTAAAATAAGATTAATAACTGATAATTATATATTATAGCTATTAAGCTATTATATTAAGAAATTTTTACTTTTTGATGTGCTATAATACTGAAAATTTGAGAAAGCCATTTGTTCATAAGCAGTCCAAAGATCACATAGCAATTCCTTCGGGGCTGCCACAACCCCCCCCCCCCAGATTCAGGGGCCAGTGTTGTAAGTTATGCCCCGGGGGGCATATAAGCTTTTTATGGAAGGTGTGGTTGCTTGAACCTTAGAGGAAGCTCATTTGATCGGAAATGTATAGTTCTAGTTCCCTTTTAAGAGTCAAAATTGATGTAGGGCAACTAGCCCCACCCCTCCCTGACAACCTGTTTTCCCCAAACACATCCAATCAAAATTATGAGATAGCTATTTTGTTCACAATAGTCCAAAGAGCATATAATAATGGCTTCAAGGTGGACACAACCCTCCAGGGCCCAGGGTGCAAGGGTTGTAAGTTATTTCTCGGGAAGATAAGGTTCTTACGGAACGGATGGTCGTATAAATTTTGGATCGGATGGGGCTCATTCGATTGGAAGTCGGAAGATCTAGAGCACTTTTTCAGAGTCAAAAGTGAAAGGAGGATAACCTGCCTCCCTCCACAATCCTATCATTCTCCAAAAGACATCCGATCAAAATTTAACAGAACTATTTTGTTCAACATTATTGAAAGGTCCAGTAATTATGTCTTTGAGAAAGTCAACCTCCCCACATTGTAAACTTATATGTCAACTTATATTATTAATTTAGACCTTTAAGGGTAAGTTGTGGGGGATTTTGAACTAGCCAGAAGGCACTGTATGTATTCTTTCAATGCTACCACTAGAGTTAATGTATTCAAAGACGCTAGAGGTATTAAGATGAAACTCTTAGGGAACGTTTAGGAGTTTCAATTAAAGGAAAAAACGGTATGTATGCCGGTTTTCAAAAGGGCATATAAGCAATATCATAGGCAGCACCACTATAATAGCTAGATATAACATTGAAACTTTTAAAGGAGCTAATTCAATTCAAAATTAAAAGTTTGGTGCCGTTTTTAAGAGTAAAGAGCTCCATTAAGCCAAGAATGAGCAAAAATAAAGTCAAATAATCTTTCAAGCGTAAAACTACCACAAATCACTATCAATAAATAAATGAAACTCAAAACGAACAGAAATTGCAATAAATAGCCGAGTCAAACTGAAAACGAGCAAAAACTAACACGAGTAGGGCTGATAACCCCCATGCTTTGTTGTGAAGACCAGAACACGATTTTCGCTTTACTGAAAACAAAATACGTTTGAAATGTTTTCACTTTTCTTACTTTCATAAATAAAAATTATCAAAACTTTAAGGAATAAATAACAGTATATGCCAATTAAACTGGCAATCCACTGTCATTTTTTTTTTTCATTTAAGACCAAGCTAGTTATACATGACTTGATAAAATGGTAATAAAGGTGCTTTGAGAGGCTGGTGAAAGGATACTTAGAGGTTGATAATATCCGATTAAACCAGGCATTTACTCCACACTGGAAGATGAAAAATATCACGAATTGCAAAAATTTACAAAAATTCAGAAAAAATGCAGTTTTTGGCTAAGAAATATATGTTTTTTTTTAAGTAAGGTTAAATTCACTTTCTGAATTTTTGAACTCTGAACCACGAAATATTATTTTGCAACAAACGCTAAAAAAATCTAAGCCACCATTAACTCTTCAAATAGAAAATTTGAGTTGAATTCCTGTTATACTTTCCTTGTGACTCGTGCCCCCCCCCCCCCCCAAAAAGAAACAACATTCTCTCAGAAACGTATTATGTTTCATAAACAATTCGCTCACTTTTTTCTTTTTGATTCCCTCCCCTCCCCCCATAAATAAAGGAGTACATCCCCTATAGGAGTGTTTTTTTCAACGGCAAACCATACCCGCTGGTGTTGTAAAAACAAGATGTTACGGGTACGGCACTGCTATGCCATATTAAATACCTATACCGACATATTGATACACACACGACAAAAAAGGTAACAACCATTTCACCAGCCATGTGTTAGTCAACTGACAAACCGTCTGAATAAGCAAGAACCATTATCAATTTACTTGCTAGGGTAAGTATATCAAATCGAAACGGATGTCCTCGATTGTCCAAACCTTTTCAGAATAACTGGGCATCAGTGACCGTGGTACAATCTGTAGCGTTTCAAGTTAGTAATCCTCACATGGTGTGGAGTTAGCCATGTCTCTTGAACGACTAAGACGGATAATCTTGTCATGCTAAAACAAACTAAAAATAGCACCATATGCTCATAAGCAGCAAGGGCAATCTCAGAAATTTTACAGAGAGATCAAGCAGGAAGAAACTCTTCCAGGTTGACAGAGGTTTCATTTTTTCCGTGGCAAAAATATTTTCTTTACCTCAGAAATGACGCTATCCAGTGAGTTAGGGTAGCTATACCCACTCCTGCCTCTGCGGGTATCCCGGGATAAACTTATATCCATTACCTCCTGGTGTGTACATACGCTAACAACTATAGAAAAAACTTAAGGAAAGCTCATGTGTATTTCAACTTTTTAGAAGCATTGCCAGATACACACTCCATATTATTCCAAATATCATCATTTTCATCATCTGATATCGTTATTTCTTCTATGCTATCATCCCCTCTGGGAACTGGAGTTTGAATTTCCTCTTTAATTTCTAGCTCTTCAGTTTCATCTAGGGCAAATGAAGACCTCATAAGGATGGAATTTAATCGACTCTTCAAATAAACCTGAAGAAAAAAGTAAGTTAAATGAGACACAATAGCCTAAAATCGATTTTGGTGCCATGTCAGAGAAAAAAAAAGAGTCCATGATCTTCTTAGAAGCCAGGTCGATTAAGGGCACTTTTTTAAATTTTAGACCTTACCTATGAAGCATATGATTAACTTTTGACGACAAAAATAGCTTACCCATAGAATAAAAAGTTATCTTCTAGACGTCAATTTGACTGGTTCCATAACGAGGTGCCCTTAGAGGCTCACTGAAAGAATTTTCGTCTTAAGACGATAGTAAGAGGCTATTCAATGCTTCATTTACGTCCTTGGAGACTCACTAAAAGCATTTTGGGTCTTAAGAGGTTAGTAAAAAGGTATTCGATGCCTCATTTACGTCCTTGAAGGCTCACTGAAAGCTTTTTGGGTCTTAAGGCGATAGTAAGAGGCTATTCGATGCCTCATTTACGTATACCTCCCTTAAACTCCTGGCAAATCAAAAACAGTAGTTATTAAGCATTCGGAAGAAAATTCCCACTCCGTGGGCTGGACAAAAAAAGGGTAAAGATCTTCCCCAACTACTGATGGCACATAGAGCGTCGAATCGACATTTGAGCTGCTGGATTTTGTTTTTAAGAAACAGGCAGCAGGCCTTTTCACCCAACCTTGCAGCAGCAGGGATTGAATCCCGGGCCCTGTACTGTCGCGCAGAACATCATCCACTGTGCTACCACAAGGTGAAATATGAGCCGCAATCAGTGGTTCCCACTTCCTATACAGGGACCCATGGTGGGATTGGAACCAACTACCTTTGGATTAGAGGTGCGATGCGCTCTCCACTGCACTGTGCGACCGCTAACTCGGCATGCAGGGTCATTTTAAGCATTTGTTTTAGCGTTTAAGCGAAATATGGCCATTTCAGGGCCACACTCACAATCATAATATCATAATGCCGAAGCGGAAAAAATGCGCACGATTTCAAACATGGAATAGCCTCAAATGATAGAATCTAATATTAATAACTTAATATACAAACTTAAAATATTATTTTAAGTTCTTAATATACTTTACTCCACAATAACCCAATCCAATAATTTCAGTACCCATAAATATTTACAATTAGTGCGTATACATTGATGATCCGCCAATAAGCCCAAAGATATTTTCTCTAGCAGTAATTTCTAAAGAATCGGTGTGGTAAAACTTCAACTATTCATCAGAACAATGTACGTATGCTTAAAAAACAAAAATATTGTAAAATCAGACTATTGTGACCATTGTGACTCTAGTGTGACTATTCTTACTAAAGACGATTGTAAAATCAGAGATGACGTAAAAAAGAGTACTGCTAGCAAAAGCCATCTAAACGGTGTCCAATTGGCAAATATCCAGCAGCAATAGTTGTCAATTTTTTATTTAGTTTTTTTCTATCATTTAGTTTGGTTTAGTTTTTTTCTTATATAAATGTTTTTTCTTCCTTGAAGACGGCTTAGCAGCAAAACTTTACCAACATATCTGCTTTTTCAGATATTCATTGGCTCAACAGGTCTCATTTGTTTTGTCTTTTTGTTCTCTTTATTCTTTCGCTCTTTTTTTTTTGTTAGCCATGTATAGCCAGTGTGGTCTCAGAACCTATATACGTCAGATTTTTTCTAGTGACAATGGTTGAGAACAAAATCATAATCACATAATCACAGAACAAAATTTATCATTTTCAGCTAGATATTAGCTTTAGAGACAATATGAGACACATCTGAATCGACTCCTTGAATTACACTATCTGTTGGATGTACAAGATTACAAAATTATACTGGTGAAATTAGAAGTGATTAAACACTATATTTTTTTCTTGTGAAAAAATAAACTTCCCTATATATAAACCATTATTTAGGCGCATGAGTATAGACATATTTGGGTATATAAGGGTATATTTCTCTTCGATTGATGGGAGCAGTCCCCGACTTTTATTTTTTTTTAAATTTCTCTGCTTTTTGGGCTGTGCTAAACACAATAAAAGGCAAAAGACACTTGGTCCTTCAACTTTTCTGACTCTAGTGAGTTTCACTTTCAATCAGACTACCGGCCAGAATTTAAAGCGTCACTTAGTCGTTTTCGCTTGTCAAAATTTGCCGTGTTCTAATTGAAATCAGATATTCTGACATAAAACTAAAAATCAAGTTTAAAGAAAGTTGAAGCCCGCATCTTTGTTGTCGAGTAAAGCACGAAGATCCCTGATTTCCGTAACGCCTGTTTCAGAACGGTTGATTATGATACGAATGAAAGGATCACCGATCAACATCATGATCATACAAGTCTACGCTCCTGACTGCAGCAAACCAGATGAAGAGTCTCACAACTTCTACCTTCAACTGTAAAGCCTAGTTGACGCAGTTCCCAAAAAAGACCTTGTCGTTGTCATTGGCGACGTCAATGCTATTGTTGGTAAAGCTTCTGCTGAAAATGAAGATGTTATGGTAAATTTGGCCTTGGACGACTTAACAGGAGGGGAGAACGCCTCATTGAATTCTGCAGAGACAACGATCTGGTCATTAACAATACTCTCTTCAAACACAGAGAACGTCGTAAGGCGATATGGACCTCGCCGGATGAAAAAAAAAACCGTAATCTTATTGATTACATGCTCGTCTCTAGGCGGTGGAAATCGTCTGTGCTAGATACTGTCACCCTCGCAGGTAGCAATTTCGACAGCGACCATTTCCTGGTCATGTCTGAACTGAAGATACGCCTGAAATCTTCCGCATAGCTGAACAAGAGACCCGCTCGTTTCAACACGCATCTTGTCAAAGACCCTCAAACCCACCAGACTTACATCGAGGAACTATCTACTTAAATATCGGACCTTCTTTCGGATCTCTATCTAAAGAGGATATCGTTAAACTGGTCACAGACTCCTTTAATATCATCCGCGACGTAGCGATGTTCACTCTAGGATCCAAAAAGGGTGATAAAAAGCCTTGGATAACCGACGAAATTACTTTATTATGTGCTGAGAAACAAAAACACAATAACAGAGAAAAGACCTATGGCATATCCTCCTCCATTACGGAATCCCATGAAACCTAGTCTACCTTATCAAAGATATGTACTCCAAATTTGGGAGTCGTGTCATGACTAGTGAAGGTCTCACTGACAGTTTCCAGACGTCTGCAGGTGTCCTTCAAGGATGCCCCTTGTCTTCAGAGCTGTTTAACCTCTTCCTCACAACAGTCTTATCCCTGGTGGAAACAACTTGCGGCGCACATATAGGGGTTGTTCAGACAGATAAGCTAACCTACGCCGACGATATCGACGAAATGGCTGAAACACCAGAGGATCAACAAGCCGTTGCTAACGACGTCCTCGAAGCCACTAGTTCTTTTGGAATGATCATAAATGCATCAAAACAAAGACTATGTGCTGTTCACGAAAGCCGCAGGATACAGTTAAACCAGACCTGAAACTTAATGGAGAGAGTATCCAGTGGGTCGACGAGTTCCCTTACCTCGGTAGTTTGATCACCAGCAACAACAGTCACTCAAAAGACATTAAAAGACGTCTCACCCCTCGCGAGTTCCAGTTTCAAAGCCCTCATGCCCATATGGCGAAGCAAGGATTTGTCTCTGAGGCTTAAGACACGACTTTTCAATACTCTGATCATCCCCATCGCAATCTACTGATGTGAAACACGGACGCTGAAGGTGGATGACAATTGTCAACTCGCAGCATTTGAAACTAAGTGCCTCTGCCGCATCGTCGGGATCACTTACCTTGATAGAATCTCAAACGACGAACTTCTCGAGCGCCTTAAAATACAACGAACAATTCTCATGAAGATCCAGCACCAGCAACTTCGATGGCTCGGTCACTTACAACGGATGAATCAGTACCGACTCCCGAAAATCACCCTCGAAGATCAAATGCACGGTTCTCGTCCTCGTGGTCGTTCCCCAAAAAGATGGAAGGTAAGCTTCGTACCTCACCGCCTCTCGGACCTTCTTCGCCTAGCAGAAGACCGTGAGGCATACAGAAGGCACATCCACACCATTACGAAGAAAGAGGCCCCAAGACGACCTTCAAGGAGTCAAGTAAGTCAAGTATTAAATCTTTAGCCTACTGAATTTACTGTGTCATCAAATACTCAGATACTCTGACATAAAACTAAGAAATAAAGTGTATAGAAAGTAGAAGCCCAAGTTTTTATGTAACCCTGCATTTTATTCTTTAGGCTATTGAATATTTCACATACTGAATACTAACATTTGGCCTGCTGAATTTACCATTTCAAAGTGAATTGAGATATTCTTGCCTAGAGCTAAGAAATAAAGTCTATAGAAAGTTAAAGTCCATATTTTTATTCCATCCCAGATTTTAATATACAACCTATTGAATGTTTATTACCAATTTTCAGCGTTAATACCAACATTTTAATATTTACAGATATATTTCTTGAAAAAACTAAAAGATTTGAAAATAAAAATTTGACTTTGGAGCTGCAGCTACCACCACACTAAATCGTCGCAATACAAGGCCACCTGAGATAGAACAGCAAAAAGTTGTATCAGGTTCATAGCTAAATGGTTAATTTTATTTACTGTTAAGTTTATGCTAAATTTAATACATGGTTAAATTTATTTATTTCTAAATCTAAATTTATTTCATGTGTTCCTCACAATATAACATTTATAATACATACGATATAAGATATCTTATAACATAAAATTTAAAAATAATAATTTGACTTTGGAGCTGCAGCTACTACCGCTAAAAACTCGCCATAATGCATGGCCAGCTGAGTCGGAACAACACAAAGCTTTAATAGGTTAGGTCGTCATGTCAGGTTAGGTAAATCATGGCTAAATTTATCTCTTGGGTCACTACTCCTCAGAACCACCAGGTCCTGTGACAGTTAGCTTTGACTCTCAGTCTCCATAGCTGCCGGGAGCGTTACACTGTTATTAATTTATGTATCTGATTCGGTTTTGGGCCAAAATGAATTAAATCAAGACCATAAGACCTTTAATATAATAGCTTCTTTGTATTAAGGTCGTCGATTCGAAGATGGAGGTCGAGACTGACACTTGTGACATACAGTCTTATCTCACTTATGATGCTGCGTGGCTTCATTCGTTGAGCAGTCATCAAGTTCTGTATTTGGTTACACATTTCTGTTTTGGAAGAAACCATATTAATTTAAGACCTTAATCTAAGACATAAGACCTTTAAGACATTGATCTAATACCTTAAATAAGAGTTTCTTTGTATTAAGTTCGTGGATTCGCAGATGGCGGTCAAGGCTAACACTAGCGACATACGGTCTAGTCTTGTGGCAGACTAAATCTCTAATTCCGCCAACTAGCCCCTTCATACTGTGAACTATCCTTCTTTGTCTCAAGTCAAACAGGGCTAAACGACCTCGGCCACTACCAACCACAACCTCCCTAAAATAAATAAAATACAATTTAGTAACAAAGTAAATAATCACGTCCTAATGAAAAGAAGGAAAAAAAAGGCTCATCGGATTTAAAATGGATTCAAAATTACCTGATCCCTAAGAAGCGAACTTTTGGATCTTTGCAAAAATCATTAAAAGAAAAAGAAAAAAAAGAACCTACTATCGAACTATCGGAATAACTAAGTTTCTAAGCTACGTGGAGGAAACTTAGAAACCGGTTTGAAAAACAAAAGCGAAGAAAATAAAAACGGTTACCAGAAAAATTAGTGTAAAATCACAGTTTGGAAAATGGCCATTTTAGTTTGGACCCCTAAATTTGCAACATTTTTCATCTTCTTTTCTTCAGGAATAACTTTTGTTAGTAACTTATTTAGCAAGACTAATTAGCCTATTTATCAGAAGTAATTCACTTATTTGGCAAACAATTAACGGGGCAAACCAGGCTCGATTTTCGATTTTCTGGCAATTACTGCATTTCACTTTAACAGGCTGAAAACAACTGCAACATTTCTTTTACCAAAAAAGAATTTAATTGATACTACATTTTTTAATATTTGTACAATTTACTGGTAAGAGTAAGTTCTAGATAGGGGGGGGGGGGTATATTGTTCAATTATGTTCAGGAATGGATTTTTCTAAACAAGTGACATGCCTTCATGTTGGGAAAGGTATGTAGGCTACTGTTTGTCCTAAATGATACAATACCATTATTTTGTGTCCTTTTTGGTATTGTTTTCGATTACAATTTCATTACAAACTATATTTTACACCAATATATTTCTTTTGAAGCTTTTCAATATATTTCTTAAAGTTTTTCTACAGATCTTTGCTATCGTCTGCAACACTCAGGTGAAGACACTTCAGTCAGTGCGGCCAAGATTCTTCTTGTCTTCTTTCCTTTTTTCAGAGAAAATACACACCAAAACACAATAAACACAAAAAATTAAATCCTGAAAATTTTGTTTTACACAGCATGTAATTATGGGGAAAAGTTTCAGGATAACTTAAATTAGAGATCTAGTAAAAGTAAAAAAAAAAAGATGCATCACTGCCATACCTAAAGCTCGTATGACATTTTAACACATCTAAGTTAATTATATTCCAATCAAAGGGATTGAGTAAAGTGAGATCTCAAGAATTGTTTCTTCAGATCTCACGTAGGCTGAACACCTCAGCAAAGAGAGAGCTTCCTGCTCCGGGGAGCTAGGAGTTATCCTAAGATGCAAAAGTGCCCTCTCTGACGACTAAATCTTCCCTTTTTTCCCGTCGTGCATCAGACCATTCAAAAAGGCACACACAACTTTTGGCTATTTTAGATCGCTATCAGATGTTGAAAAAGAATCTGTATGCGTGTGGGATTGACATTTCAAAGGTGTTTGATTTCATTATTCATTCACAGGCTATTCTTTCACTGTTGAGAAGTGGTATAAACCCTTTTCTCTGCGGTTTCTTATGGATTCGGTATGGCAATGCTTCCTTACGGGCGTGGCTAAGTAGCCAGCTTAGCAACTCTATTACTATTAGGAAGGAAAGAAACAAGACTCTGTGCTTAGTCCAGCTCTTTTCAATAATGCCATCTGACTCGTTACTAAAAGTATTGCTCCATTCCTGATTGAACTCTATAATGAAACCAGCCACCTCTATTACGTACACGACATTCTTCTACTATAAGACGATCTCCAAGTTCTCCAAAATGCAGTTGACACGGTTTGCTCTGGTCTCAATGAGATTAGCCGCCTCCTCTAACTGAGCTCCTCGTCTACGGTTCGTCTCAGAAACCTCCTGTTACTATCAATGTTGGTCCAGCAACTATTTCCACATCGTCTTCTGTGAAATATTTAGGTCTTTCATTTGGCTCAAATGTTAAAACTAGTAAAACACTTGCTATCGCAACGTTGGAAGAAAAGCATAGAAAATCACAAGGGCTACTTGCTCGACTTAAAGGCCAGTTCCAGAAAATCAGCCCTGGGCAGACTTCACAACGCTTTTTTTGCCCGGCATGTCTTCTTCTTGGTCCCTTTATGGAGTTTTTCAAACTACCTGAGCGGAAGAAAATTAAGTCTCCATTTTCGCAGTTTCCGTTTTCACTCTTTCGTTTTCACAAATATCTTCTGCAATTGGCTCTTTGGACTCGCAACCGTTACATTTCAAATAGATATGGTTTTTCGATATTTCTTCAAGTACCAGCTTGTGGACAGGTTCCGCAAACGTCGAGAAAATAGTTGACTTTCCGCTTCTGGATAGCTTGATTGTGCTGTCTAAGTTGCTGAGATCTTATTTTTCTTGTGAGTTTTTCTTGAAATTGCTTTCATTTCCTGTATCTTCGTAGTCCCCTAAGTGCTTTTCATACTTGTACATAGGGTTGAAATAAAGGTAAATTTTTGGCAGTTCATATTATTCGCTTAGGAATAAAGTGAACATACCACTTGATGCCTTTTTTTTATGCCCCCTAATGTGCAAATATATACCCTGAATTGTAACCACACAAAGAAGTTATCAACACTAGTTAAGTTACTGAAAATTGGCTAAAAACATATAACTAGTTTATAAATAAGTTGTTCAAGAGTAACATATTCCAAAAATATTTATTTATAACAATTCAAACCTCATCAATTAGGCAACTGAATAATAAAACGTTTTCCTACCGTTTCAAGTTTTTCGAATGTCGTCGACAAAAATAGCGCTGAATTTTGCGATTCAAAACTTAGCCGTCGACAATTCATGGATATTCCAATTCAGGGTATATATTTGCACATTAGGGGGATGGGGGTTGGTTCAAGTTCAATATGGGTTTTAATTAAAAAAAATATATAAAAATACACTTAACTCAGTTCCTTGTGCATTGATGCACGTTTGGGCCCGTAATAATTGCACACTCTAAATACAGCGTGGCCTCCTGTCCTCTCCAATTTCCACCCCGACCGCCATCAAATAACAATAAATTTAACACAACTTCTCCTCCGCTCACACCCCTTGAAGTATCAAACTAAAATATAATAAATAATAATAATATCAAAAAATTCTAAACATAATAATAATAAAATAAATCTAGTAAATAAATTTTCAATCTTTTAGATATTTTTTCACATTCTTTTTAAAGGAGCCGAGAGACCTATATGACTTCAGCTCTTGCGGAAGTGCACTCCACTCTCTAGCACACAGCAATTCTAGGAGAAAATTCCGCCTAGCTGTCGGTGTCGGGGGTATATAAATGTCTGATGAAGATCGTGTATTTGAACTATGGATTTGTGATGCTATAGTGAATAAGCCTTTAAATGGCGATGGGAGTGTTCCTGAAAAATATTTAAAACAAAAAACGGTGCAAGATAGTCTGTAAAGTGATGCCATTGTTAGTCTGTTCGGTGCTGGGCCTAAAATTTGAAGTGCTTTGTTGTGAAGTGAGTTTAGCTTCTGTAAGTGTGTCTTGAAATTAGATTGCCAAACTGTAGAACAATGTTGAATGTGAGGCTTGATAACTGCATTGTAAATCAGGATCAGTATTTTTTTAGGGAAATGGTGACTGAGTTTTCTCAAGATTCCAAGGTTCCTTGAAAGCTTCGTCTCGACACTTGCTATGTGGTGTCTGAACGAGAGGTTTTCGTCGATTAAAACCCCTAGGTAACGAACGTGTCCTTTTTCTGGTCTCTTTATAAGTCCACGAGAGGTTTCAATACAAATCACATCAGGAGCCAGCGAATCTATACGTGAAAAAAAATAAAACACTCGATTTGTCAATGTTGATGACTAGACGATTTGCATCCATCCACAGGTACGTTTCTTCAAGAATGTCTTGTAGCTTCGTTTTGAGAGACTTGATGTTCCAAAATTTGAATTTCCGATAGAAGCGATTATTATTTGTAAAGAGCATAAAAAAAGGCATCGAGTGGTACGTTCACTTTATTCCTAAGTCAATAATATGAACTGCCAAAAGTTTACCAAAATAAATTATTATTATTATGAATATGCATGTCTTCGTTTTGCTGGTACTCAAAAAAGCCACACCTCTCGTCTCCAACGTTGTGAAAATTGAGCAGCTCATGCCGCAACTTCTGGATACCCTGATCCCAAATCTCTGCAACCGATCCAAGATCGTTTCGATGTGGTAACTATATCAGTCCTTTACAAATACATGCATTTCCCTCAATCAGAGGAGTTATCAAAGTTCATTTCTGAAAGAACTTTATGGATGACTCGTCAAAACACAGCCCGGCTAGAATACCTTGAGCAGGGCACACCCCGTCAGGAATACCTAAAAAAGAACTTCGTTCCACAACCCTTCACCATCTGGAATAGCCTCCCATTCAAGCGAAGGTACAACAAATATTTCAAAGCTGAATATAAATGAGAAAATTACCAGGACTAGCGACATATCAGCATTGTTCATGAAGCCGCGAAAATTGTAATAAAACAGGTAAGATCAAAAAGGCAATGTTTCTCGAATCACACTTCGATGTAAAGAGTATGGGTAGCTTATAAGAGAAGGAACTTAAGCTAGCGTCGACAAAAACAACACAACTTAAAACACCATCTAGCGGCCGGTGACGCTTGGCATTTTTTCCAGTGTAATAATAAGAATAATTAATTTAATTAGCGTAATTGGTAAAATTAGGGCAATGATAAGTGTCTGATCTCACTTCCTGACAAAAAAAAAACGATTACAAACCTTGAAAAAATCCCAAGTGTCACCGTACGCTAGATTGCGTTAATAGTTTTTCTTGTCGATACTAATGCCAGTTTTCACTCTTATAAGTTACCCAAAGTCTTTGCTTCGATCCTCCTGATCTATATTGCCCCTCTCATCCTCATTTTTAGAACAGCTCAACAAAGGGCTTTGGGGAATTACATCAGTAGTGTGAAAACGCCTGAAATAACCTTTAAGCGTGAAAGCGACAGTTAGTACCTGCAGCTACACTTAGCTAGAGCGACAGTTAGTATTTGCTACTTTATTCAGAAATAACCAAAGTGCATATGCATTTAGACAACATTCGACTATGTATACACACAGTAGATATTTTCCAGATGAAAAAAAACTCATAAAGACACGATTATTGGGCATTTAGAAAAATATTTATTGACATCGTATAGCCTATTTAGAATTCATGAAAGGATTCTGATATCTGGTTAAACTATTCATAAATTTACTAGTTTTTATCTAATAGCACATTTGACGTCGTAAAACAGAACTGTGAAAAATTAGAATCCTTTTACAAGTTTATTCCTTTCATTATTTATCCTTGATAAACTCAACTTCCAAATCTTTTTAAATTTAAGGGTCAAAGTGCTCGTTAACTCCTAAATGTCTATGCTAACAAGAATATTCCCAAATAATAACGATTAACGCTCCTAATTAGGATAATAGCTCGGATTAATGTAAAAAAAAAGAGTGACTTGGGCTATAAATGTGTCGGTATGCTTAGCAGCGCAAAAGATGGAGAGGAAGGGGGGGGGGAGGCATCTTCAGTTTCGTCAAGGAATTTCCTAGGAGGGCGGAGACAAGTGTTACCGGGGACTTTGATTTTATCGACGTTTAAATCGAGATTTTTTACGTATATTTTTAAATAATTTTTTTTTAATATTCAAGTTCTATTACAAATTTTATATAAGTTATTTTATGTACAGTTCGTAACAACAAACTGTAAGTAATTTAGGAACTGCAAACGACTGTTCAGGCTTACGTAAAAAAAAACAACAAACTTTACGTGAATAGCCCTTATTCTCCACGCCCGTTCATAATTGGAAAAATTTGTACATCAAATGTTTTCAATTATCACAGCAACTTTAAAGCTGTTGTTGTTAAACTTGCACAACTGCCATTTTGTTACATTAGCAGAGTCGGTACTCTCTCTTTATTGTAATCTCAATAAAAAAAAACTCCCAAAATTCCATTGATTTTCCATTTCATTAACTAATTTTTGGCAAAACAAAATATTAGACTTTTCTTCTTTCCGTTCTTTAATGCACAAGTGACACGACAGGCGGCAGCCTATTGGCTACGAATAGCCCACGTACAATTTTAGCACAGAAAATAGGATTCACTTCTGTTAATTTTTAACACACTGAGAGAAGCGTGTGCAAATTTTATCACAGATTTTCGTGCACAGGGCGCATAATTTTATGAATTTTACGCCTTATTCACTAGCGTGAACGTTAAGCTACTATTAACAACAAATTCCTGCTAGTAGTAACCAGAACTAAAAAATAATTTTTGATATTAATATTTAGATTAAAAAAACAGACTTTTTATGATAATTCCAGATATATAAAAATCATTAAATTTAAAGTTACTTAACAGATGGTAAGAGCCTGGGCAAATTTGATCACCTCACGAAAAGGAGGAAACATCCCCAAAAGGAGAAGTTGATTTTGATGAAAATTACACTATCGAATTCTACGTATCAGAGAACCCCTGTTGCGGAGATTTCAAGCCCCTACCTTGAAAACGTGAAATTTTGTATTTTTTTAAGAGAGGGATGATGACGAATCCGAACTTGTTTCCCTTTTTCCCCCAGGAGCAATCGTATCGAACCCAAGGTCCTAGAATATCGGGGGAAGACTCTTTTTAAAGGACACTGACAATTCCATTGACCTTAAGCGACGGAAAAAGGCTGTGCCACAGTGAAGTGGCGTTTTCACTCATTTCTTGCTCACAATGGCAGTCTTGGCCCCAAAAATGCCAAAAAGCCATCGAGTGAAAATTACGAGATGGTCGACCGACCAAAAATTATCAAAAGGCAATATATATTGGGCTTTCCAGTTTCAGACGAAGTAATAACGCATGCTTGCGCATCCGTTCCTAAGGATGCACACGTTACATACAAAGTAAACAGTTAAGATACACATTTATTTTGAAGCTCCATCTAAATTAGTTGTCAAGCATTTATTTGAAAAACAATGTCAAGCATTGGTTGATGCTTGAAAAAATTATGCACAGTGGCGCATAATTGCACACAAGCTGTAATGGAAAAGGACCGGCGGATCTTTGTGTAGGGACAGGCGCTTAAATCCTCAAAAAGTGCGCTTCTATGCCAAATTTCCTAAGTCCCTCCATGAGCCTTGAGATAAATATGGAAGGAGGTTTGGGGGAGGGATACAAACTAATTTTAATCCTTCTGGACTTCAAGGAATATTTTTGGACTATGACTGTAATATTGGTGCCGTTAGGGGATAGAGCCCATCTTATTACAGAAAATATTTTCAAAGGCATATCGGTAAAAATGGAGATGGGGTGGTGGTGGGGTGGGGGATCATAAGTACCGTCAAAAGATTTCTCGAAGTAGGGGGGGGGGACAATTGCTACGAGGAGCTTTTTTACCGATATTTAAATGGCAAAATATATCTCATTTTCCTATATATATATATATATATATATATCATATATATTAATATATATATAATATATATATATATATATATATATAATATATATATATATATATAGATATATATATATATATTATATATATATAATATATTTATATATATATATTTGAGGCCTATATATTTCAGACCCCTCCCTCCTAATAAATAGTTGCAGGAATACATTTTTTCAAGGACGTTGTCATTCTCAAAGCATTGGCTTACGGATCTTAAACTTAAATACAAAAAAACAGGGTTTGAAGAAGGGAGCAGCAACCCTCCTTCGCATTTATAAGAGAGCCTTGGATCAAACATCTTGTAGAAATCAACTGTTAGTAAAAAGCGACACTTGAAAAACGACACTTGAAAGCAACTCTAGAAAACGAAGTTTTGATTACAATATATGCAACAACAATGAAATGTATAATTAACGCTAATTCTCAATATGCAACATGTATTAATTTCAAGGTTGATCATTAAAATCTATTAGAAACCGGTTCGTTTCTCAATTTTTGGCATTTCTTCATTATACTACTTAAAATTTATTTATAAAAGTATGTACATTAAATGAGCTTTTTTTCTCGAAGCATTGCTGAGCAAAAGTTAAATTTTGACTTAAAGAGTTGCGATTGAAGGGATAACCCTCATATTTAGGATAACCCTGCTACACCATCAAAAATGGACAGGAATGAAATGTGAAACAAATTGCTTCAAATGAGAGTAAAGAACGGCATTAAAACTTAACACGAACCTAAATTTTTCCATATATCAGAGCGACTGCCCCTCCAAACCCCTACTCTTTAGTTTAGAATTTCATAACGCTTAAACAGTGCTTCTCGTTCCAATTAAATGGTCCATGTGTTTGAGCAGTCGTTTCTTCAGGGATCAAAAAGATTCAAACTTTAGTACAAAAAGTGAGGGGTGGAGGAGGGGGGCCGTCCCCAGATACGGAATAATTACTGATCGTTATAAGCTTTAAAGTCCTCTCTATATTTTTATTTGAGAAAATTTATTTCTTTTTATTCACCTACTACTCCTACATAATAAGAATTATATAATAGAATTATAATAATAAGAATTATATAATAGAATTATAATAATAAGAATTATATAATAGAATTATAATAATAAGAATTATATAATAGAATTATAATAATAAGAATTAACACTCCAAAATGACAAACAAACTGGCATTCGTTTTTTCACTTGGATAAAATCCAAGGAAGTCTGCGTTGAAATAAACTTTAAACACAAATTCCAAACGTGGAATACACCTTACTTATTTTACGGAAGAGAAGGGGCCCTTCCCTCACAGAAGTATTAAAATTTTATTTTTCTGACACTTCTCAATATTTTTCGTACAATTTGCCTGTTTATCAAATTTTTTAGTATTATCTATTATATTAATCATTATTCAATTAAATGAGCTCAGCGCTAGGAATGATTTTTAAATCTCTTTCAAATGATAGTGTAGCTTATAATCCATATTTAGGAGGCGAATGATTCTCACACTCTTTCCAAGGCATAAAAGAAGAAAGTTTTACAAGGGATCCTGTCTTCGAATTATTAAGTATGTGTGAACAGTCCGAGGTCTTTCAGAAGAGAATTTGCTGTTTTAATGATTCTCAAAAATAAGAAAAAACAGGCAAATCGCTTAGAAACCATTAGGGAAATTCAGAAATTCCAAGGTCTTTCAGAAGAGAATTTGCTGTTTTAATGATTCTCAAAAATAAGAAAAAACGGGCAAATCGCTTAAAAACCATTAGGGAAATTACAACAATCATTCACCTGTCCAGGAACCCACCCAGCTTCTTTCAACAAGGAGGGTAACCTACAATAAAGGCCGGTTCCAGGCGGAGGGGGGGGGAGGTACGTTGTTTGAGCCCCCCCCCCCCCGAAAAACGTAACAAAAATGCATATATAAAAATTTTTGATAGGTTAAAAAAAAATTAGTAACCCCTACCTCACGAAAATACTCCCCAATCCTCAGAAAAAGAAACAAAGTCCTGGATACGCCCTTGACGGTAAAACCTATCCTCCTCCTGAATAAACAATATATTCCCTTTTTATTTGAATGACAATTTACTTCATTTGACTCTCGAAAAGTTTCTTAAATAAAGTTATAAAGATGAAATAGAATTAAACATTAGCTTTCAGTTATTTTTCTCCTTTTAGAATAGGAAATCAGCTTCTAAATTAATGGCATCAAGCCAAGTTCACAGCTGCACTCATTAAATTGAAAACTGTACTAGAGAAACTCACCATTCCTTATTAGCAGTTGAGAGAGTGGTCAGGGGTTCATCCTCAAAGGTAAAATCAATAACTGGGCGAAGCTGCTCTTTTGGGGAATAAACTCGAATCTAAGAGAAAGGTAACATTAATATGCAAAGATTTAATCGAACAAGCTAGAATACGACTAATTAGCCATTTACGAAAAAGAAACTGGTCTCTAACCGTTTTTCCAAACTTTAAATATATATATTCTAATTGATCTAAAATGTAGAATCGATGATGCATATTTAAATAAACAAAACCTCTTTTTTAAGGCAAGGATTGATCAGAAATTCGTAAAGACCATACAATAGTTTTTTTTTCGTTATTTATGGAAAAAAAATATACAGGAATTTAACCTCAAACCAAGGCCATATCCAGAGAAGGGAGGGGTTACGGGGTTTGATCCCCCTCCAAATTTTTGTTCGACTAGCAAGAACGTAAGAAAATGCATATAAAAACACTTTTCATGCGTTTTCTAAAGTTTTTTTTGTCTTCCTCCCCCCCCAAACAAAAATCCTGGATACGAACTTGCCTAAAACACATATTAATTTAAAATAGTTTGCAAAAGACCAACGCTATTTTATAGTTTCTGCGACATTACTCTCAATCAAGGCCATATCCAGGGATGGGGAAATTAACGGGTTTGAACACCCCCCCCCCCACCCACCGAAAAAAAAATTGTCCGACTCGTAAAAAAGCAACAAAAAAGCATCTAAACATATTTTTGATGCGTTTTTTTGTTTACCCCCCCCCCCCAACGAAAATTGTGAATACATCCTTGCTTTCAGCATTAAATAAAAAGTAAAAAAGAATAAAACATATATACGGAAAGTACAGTATAACAACGGGCATAAAACAGTACATTCGAAAACTTAAGAAATTCAAATATAAAATCAATAACCAGAAGAAGCTGTTCTTCCGGGAACGAAATCAAATATAAAGAGAAAAATAATATTAATATCTGCCAATTCTGGTATGCACTAAATATTTTACGAAGACCCGTCTTAATTTGCGTAATATAGGTCATAAGTATTCTATACCTAAGGAGTACTACAACTTGATTTAATTCAAGTATATGACGCAGCGTTGCCAGCGCAGTCATTTGTACCGTTTTTGGTACAATTTAAAGATCCCGATACAATTCGGCACATTCGAATATATTTTGGTACAATACAAATTTCCCAGCACGTTTTGGTCTTATTTGCTCATTTTTGACTCGGGTGTCTGCTTTCGTTTTAGCTTATAGAAGATTTCCCTCTTGATATGGCACATTATTAACCGACGTTACAATTAAGCTCTTTTGGTACAATTTTAGTTGGAAAACAGGTGCCGTTTATTTCAAAGTGTTGGCAACGCTGATAAGATGATTAGAAGCAACAACACACCCCTCAATTTTTGAGTCAATAGACATTCTGAAAATGTAGCCGAACGATACGACATATATATCCTAGTATCCGGATATTATGATCCAACACTATGAAATATAAGAAAAACTTTGTTCTCAGGGTTTGACCAATTTTTTGGCGGAATATTTATTATTCATACTGCAAATAACGGATATTCATAGGTTTTTTTTTTCTTCTTTTTGGTGTAACTTTCACGTTTTGCAAATGCTTCTTACACATGAGCGCCCATAGGCTGAATTCCAGGGGGGGGGCTTACCTGGTCTAATTGGCACTTTTAATGATATATAATAGAAATCTCAAAACAGAAATATAAAAATAAGGCAGCATCATTGAGGCAGGAGGGGGCTGGCGCCCCTCCTGCACCCTTTATGGACGCCCATAAGTTGTTTCTTCTGATTTTCTATTACTATTAATATTGCATAGCTCTTTGCCATATTTTCTCCTTTTATTTGATACCAACAATGACCTTTCAATTAATACAGTTTATATATTATGAATTCATTAATCTGTGTGTCATGACAGTGTCATTGTCATGACCCATTCAATATGAATAATGACTATCAAACAGTTCGTGGTAACGAACTGTAAGTAAGAAGCGACCCGGCTCAATGGTAACCGAAACTCTAAAAATCGGAATTTTTACACCCATAGATACATCAATAGAATCAAATTTTTATGCTGATTTCAAATATATAAGTTTCATTAAGTTTAATTTCACCCATCAAAAGTTACGCGCCTGAGAAAATTTGCCTTATTTTCGAAAAAAGGCGGAAACACCCCCAAAAAGTCATAAAACTTTAATGAAAATCACACCATCGGATTCAGCGTATCAGAAAACCCTGCTGCGGAAGTTTCAAGCTCCTATCTGCAAAAATGTGAAATTTTGTATTTTTTGTCAGAAGAAAGATCACGGATGCGTGTTTATTTATTTATTTATTTTTTTTATTATTTATTTATTACTTCCCCAGGGGTGATCGTATTGATCCAGTAGTCCTAGAATATCGTTAGAGGGCTCATTTGAACGGAAATTAAAAGTTCTAGTGCCCTTTTTAACTGACCAAAAAAATTGGAGGGCAGCTTGGCCCCCTCCCACGCTTATTTTTTTCCCAAAGTCACCCAATCAAAATTTTTAGATAGCTATTTTGTTCAGCATAGTCGAAAATCTAATAAATATGTCTTTGAGGATGACTTAATCCCCCAAAGTTCCCGGGGGAAGGACTGGAAGTTATGAACTTTGTCCATTGTTTACATACAGTATTGGTTAATGGGAAGTATAAGGACGTTTCAGGCGGTATTTTTTTCTGATGGTGGAGAGGGGGTGTCGGAGGAGGATCCTTCAATGGAGGATGTTTCCTCGGGGGAAGGCACATTTCTATGAAGGGGGCGCCGGATTCCCAAACATTATTTAAAAAACGATTAGAAATTAAATAAAAAAACTAGTTTTTTCAACTGAAAGTAAGGAGCAACATTAAAACTTAAATCAAACAGAAATTATTACGTATATGAGGTGGTTCGCCCCCTAGTCAATACCTCACCCTTTTCGCTAAAGTTTTTTTTTTAGTACTTTCAAAAGAGCTATCTATTCTAATTAACCGGCTTTAGTGATTCAGGGGTTTGTGATTCGAACAAAATTCGAACTTTAGCGTAAAGAGCAAGGTATCGACTAGGGGGCAAACTCCCCAATATACGTAATAAAGCATACGAATATAGAAGTTCGTTACGTAAGTTAATTCGTAAGTTACGTCAGAAAAAAATTTCGAGGAAGCCATTTAGCCAAAAAAGTTAAATTAATATGCAAATTTCGTTTTAATTATTCATGTACGGTGAGCCAAAATCAAAGCTGCATTAATTCAAAAACGTTCAGAAATTAGATAAAAAACAAGTTTTTTTTTAACTGAAAGTAAGGAGCGACATTAAAACTTAAAACGAACAGAAACTATTCCGTATATGAAAGGGACTGTCCCCTCCTCAATGCCTCGCTCTTTACGCTAAAGTTTGAATCTGTCACACAACTTTATTTTTTTTTAAAATAAAAACTTTAGCGTAACGAGCGAGGCATTGAGGAGGGGACAGCCCCTTTCATATACGGAATAATTTCTGTTCGTTTTAAGTTTTAACGTCATTCCTTACTTTCAGTTAAAAAAACTTGTTTTTTTTTTTATTTAATAACGTACTAAAATGAATGAGAGAAATAGAATCGTGCTCTGTTTGACTTTCTCACAACTCTATTTTTTTAAACAATAAAAAACTTTAGCGTAAAGAGCGAGGCGTTGAGGAGGGGACATCCCCTTTCATATAAGGAATAATTTTTTTTCGTTTTAAGTTTTAACGTCATTCCTTACTTTCAGTTAAAAAAACTTGTTTTTTTTTTTATTTAATAACGTACTAAAATGAATGAGAGAAATAGAATCGTGCTCTAATTTAGTTTTATTAGCGCAATTTCCCTTATTCCTGCAATTGACATAAAAACTATGTATCGTTATTACCGTTCTTCGCCAATTAAGACAAGCCATTACACCAAATAAAGACAGGGCATAGCAGAAAACTTAATAATTATGCAAAAAATTCGATTTATTATATAACGAAATGATCTTGGAGGTCTTCTAGAAGCTATTCGATAGTGTATATTGTGTTAATATGAGTCTGATATCATTCACATATGTAAATGTTGAACAATTGACTGGCCTAGACGAGCATAAAATCAATGTAGAATAACTTAAATATGGACAGGGTGGGTCAGAAATCACAAAGAGGTTACAAGAATTCATCACTTATTTTTATTCACAAATTTTAAATTTCTGATTTTCCAAATATTGAAAATAATAAATTAATCAAGACAAATTTGAGCAGTTAACTGGATAATTTTTCTGATTATTCATTCCAAAATTAAAGCTTCAGTACGAAAGCTGAAGAAAAACAATGCACCGGGCGGAGGCACTGTGATTGGTCGTCAATATTCTCGCTACTGGCGTTACGGACATACGATGTAGTTTGAGTGTATTGACCTGAGAGCTCACGGACGATCTTATATATGGCTCCAATGTTCTGTTTTTGGCGGCCTCTTGAAGCTCGCGTGCTTTTTTGTCAATAAAAGTTTTACGGTCTTTGTGCAGCATGATGTTACGCTCTTATTTAACTGCCAATATGCTGTCATGTCCCCGCGAAGACGGGCTTTCCATCTGCGATCAATAATGGCGAGAAAGTCGTTGCTGATCCAGTCTTTTTTCTTACGCTGTTTCACTCCAGCAACGTTAGTTGCAGCTACAAGAGCATTCTCTTTCAAGACCTTCCATACACCTTCACTATCATTGCACTGCGTAAGGACCTCGAATCTGTTGCATACTTCGACCTGATACTGCTCGGCCAAAGCGGGGTCTTGCTGGATACGGTAGGTATCAATTTTCCGAGGTGTCTGGCTGGTTTCTGTAGCTTCTAGGCGAAACCTGATTTTGGCTGCAACAAGACGATGGTCGGTGTTCCCAATTTCAGCGCCTCGGTAGGTGCGACAATTCTGCACAGACAACAGCCATCGCCGGCGTAAGATGATGTAGTCGAGCATCTTCTTCGTTGATCCATCATTGCTATACCAGGTATACTTGGCTGTGTGGATCTCTGAAACCATGTGTTTGAAACGGCAAGATTGTGGGCGAGACAGCAGTTCTGTTGTCGTTTAGATCATCTACTGTTATGGGTCCAACGACGAAATCCCACAGGCCAGACTCATTTCAAATGCTAGCATTCACATCTCCTAGAAGGACGAGGTAGTCAATGAGGAGGTACTGCAGAGAGCTCAGAACTTAAAAGGGTATAGAAGTTATCCTTATCTTCTTCTTTGGCTTCATTTGTGGGGGCGTAACAGGTGATGATGGTTATTTTTCCATATTTCCCATCGAGCCTTGCTCTCAGGAGCTTGGGTGTTACTGGTGCAAAAGACAGGAGGGTTTTGCGTGCGGCACTGTTCAGCACTAGGCCAACGCCTCCTCGTTTCTGTTGACCATCAGACTAGAGCAGTGTGCGCCATCCACCAATGTACTCCTCACCATCACCAGATAGATGTGTTTCAGTGATTTCAGCAAATGTAATTTTATATTTCTTTAATTCTTTGGTTAATAGAAGCTTTGAACCGGGTTGGTTCAGTGTCAGAACATTTCAGGTGGCCACATTGATGCCACCTTAGTCAACGATATTCAGAGGGAATTATCCTTGGGTGGTCTGGGGTTGACAAGGGATTTGAGATGATATATCCGAGGTTGAATTACGGATTCCATTCGTAGCAATAGAAGTTTCAGGAGGAGGGCTGCCAACCCAACCATCCCTAGGTGCATTTGGTTCTCCGGTGGCTAGCCAGACATTCAGAGGCACGTGGAGCTCTTTCTTCATTCACCAATTTGCACTGTAACTAACTCCGGACGAAGTTAACAAACACGATTCGTTTAGATCGTGGGCAAACTTTGTTTAGCTTCCGTTATATCAGTTACACTTGGTCAGGGTTTGTCAGTGTTGTTATTTTTGTTGTTCCCAGAAAAGCCAGGTTAGGGATTTGCTCTTATGTGTACATACAGCAAACTTAGAATTGTTTGGATATTAAAAATATGTTATACCAAACGTGCTTAAAAAAAAGTCTATAAATCTCCAGAATCCTGAGTATCCATTGTGCCAGTCTCCCACCCCCGTCTGCATAAATTTCTCAGTAATTGCTCCTAACCAAGGCCTTGTCTAGGGGGGGGGGGGGTAGGTTAAAGGGTTTGACCTCCTCCACAAATTTTTATCTGATTCGTAAAAAAATAACAAAAATCCATATACACAAAAAAATCCTGGATAAACTCTTGCTCTTAACTCTTGGTTTCTCAAAACATTCACTCGTTTTGACTAATCTGTCTCACTCCCCCCCCCCCCCTAGAGCTAAATCCCTACGTATGCATCTGATGCGGCACAACTGCTGACATTACATGTATTCTTCGGAAGTGTTGACAACTAAGTCTAAGTTACTAGGGCTCATACTTGGACCCGATATCGTTCGCTTAAATATTAAAGCCCCCAATTTTTTACATCAACATTTTATAAGTAAATTTACTCTTTTGAAAAAGTAGAGGATACAATTACTCACATGGCTATGCCGGGATGTCGTTGCTATCCGCTCTGAATCCTGCAAAAACGCAATGTCACTAATCCAAACTGGAACTCTCAAGTTTAGAAAGTCATTTTTCACCTATGAAAGGAAGAAAAGAGCATCATGTTAATTTAACCACAAATAAAAATACTAATAACAGCCAAAAATAAACTTTACTATATAGCTGTAACAAAAACAACCAGAATAGTTGGTGCTATATAACCATAAATCGATGTTACTAATAACAGTGTACTCATAGAAATACAATAAAAAGCTTTCCAATCCAGAAAATCGCCTCCACCTTCTAAACATCGTTTAATTCATTTCTTTTCCACCATTGTTAGTTTACTGCACTTTTTACTCTATTTATTATCGTACTCAGTGTTACTACTTTAGATTTTATTATTTTTGTTATTCTGTTGGAATGTTTCGACCTGAATATATCTAATATAGGAAGAAAATCAAATAGTTTTTTTTTTATTGGTGCACCGTTAGGTCATGTAAAGTAGGAAGAATGGCTTCAACTAGCAGGGATGGTTCAGATTGTCGGTATAAGTTCTGCTTGACTTTCCAGTACTCTACAATCTACAATACCACTGAAATATTCTCATGAGTTCAAAAACCATCGCACCCCTCTAAAGTGAAAAATCGTCACTCAACCCCTTTTAAAGACAGTTCTAACGGAAGACGGTAAATTTTGTCAAGTAAAAATGATTAAGAGATGTTCTTCCGGATGCCATCTGGAATATATGATTGAATGAAAAATTCTCTAATTTCTATTTGAAAAGAAGAGCACCCCTCGTGTACCATTTTAACGGGTGAAAATTCGTTGTTGGTTTTGTGATTTATCTTAATTTCACATTTATTTTTTTAATTTGGCAAGTAGCAATAGAGCTTTGAGCGATTGCAGATGCGTCATAAACTGTAAAAAAAAAAAAAAAAAAAAAAAAAAAAACGAGATTTCATTCACTATACATGACCAATTTCTAAAAGATCGTTCTTGAGATACGTTACAAAAAAATTCTTCTGCTGTGTTAAGTTACGTTTTTCTAATAAGAGACCTTGTAGAGGTTAGCTACACATAGATATGGCGAATAACAGCTAATTTTTTCTCAATTTATTAGTACATGCCGTTACTGAAAACCTCACAGTTAATCTACAAGACTTTTGAAAACTTGTGTTAGTTCTGGAACGAATACCAAATTTTTGCCATAAAAATAATTTTTAATAGTAAATTCTGGTCATTCTATTGAAGGTATATTCTTCAAACGGAAAGCTTGCAGTTATTTCCAAGAAGGTTAAGCTGGCCGGAAAGAAAACAAATTTTCCCGCTCTGATCTGAAGCAAACTAAATAGTCATCCCCATTCATTCATTTCATTCATTAGTGTTAAATAATTTAAGAAAATTTAAATCATAAGACCCAAAAACAAAGCTGAAGCAAACCAGATAATTAAACTTTAGTAACTTTACTTCAATACACTTTAGTAAGGGAGAAGAAAGAAGGGACATCTAAAGAAAGGAACCCTTAATACGCAACAAAGAGAAAAGGAAATACTAAAAATTCGGTTCCTTGTGAGACAATAGGGACTAACGAAGGGAAGGCATTGATCTGACTGGATTAACTGAATCAACTAGATGATCCCAAGGGAAAATACTTCAATAGATGGGATCATGAAGACATTGTTTTTCATCGTTTGAGTTGAACTAAGGCTACCGAAGCGCAATCCGATTCTTATCAGAACCTAGCCTTAGGTAGACCGTTTCATTATCTACCAAAGAAGTCACAAGCAAAGAAATGTGCATTCAGAGCCTTTTTTTATGCTTGATTCACCTGTCAGTTCATATAAACAGCAAGCAGCAAGAATAGGGTTCTTAGTAATTATTCTAAAAATTTTGCCCCTTCTCTCAATCGAAATAAAAGTAGCTGATGAAAAGCAAACTAATGAGAGTGTTTATGACTTCACCAACTGCTGTTTTCCAAAACTTGCAGCATAAAGCATGCTGAAAATAATTGGCGCAAGATATCCTGAATATGCATGTCCAACTTCTTTTAAAAGACACAAAGAATATTCCCCATACTTTTGCTAGTAAGGTAGACTATATTTACGCTCAGCAAAAATGAAAGGCTGGTAGGCAGGTCCGTAGCCAGGGGGATCGGAGGGAGGCGAGTACTAGGTTTGACCCCCCCCCCCCCCTCCAAAAAAAAATCCCCGGCCCGTAAAAAAAAGTGTCAAAAATGCACATAAAGGAATTTTTTGATATGTTTTGTAAAAATTTCTTTCGTAACCCCCCCCCCCCTTCAGAAAAAAATCCTGGATACGTCCTAGCTGGTACGCCATAATAATCTAGTTAAAGAACAAATTAGATAGTTTCAAGCAGAGATATAGACCAGATAATATGGAGAATTCACGAGATTAAATACTTAAATTAGTTCCCTAGAACAGTTTCCACAAGTGTGGTACACGTACCCCCAGGGGGTCCCATTGTGCAAGGAGCAGGCTATAGGGTGTGAAGCCGCGTTTCAGATGAAAATTAACAGCCAGAGAACCGTATCATAACGATCTGTCATCGCAGCGCAACATAACTTCGTCCTTTTCAATGATCCAAACAAATGATATGTATAATATGACTTTTATTTCTAGTTTATTACGAATAATTTTTATTTCCGTTTTATTATCATTTTGTATTGCTACTGCACTAAAAAAGAAAGAAATTGATCTTTATTAAAGCACATCCATTTTTTCACAAGGAGTACTCAGGGTTACGAAAATTGCAGAGAGGGGTACACGTACATTAAAATTACAGCTGAGAGAACGATTACAAATGCCGTTAGTGAGTCCACGTAGCGTCAATCGGGTACGGGGGGAGGGTTAACAGAGAGAAGTAATACACTGCCCCTCTTGATTTCTAACAACATCTGTTTTGTATCTTCATTGAAAAATATTTTCTTTGGGGTTTTCATTGGAAAACTGAAAACAAAATGCCTCAGGGGAGGCCTTTTGTTGGAGTACTCAGGGTTACGAAAATTGTAGAGAGGGGTACACGTACATTAAAATTTCACCTGAGAGAACGGTTACAAATGCCGTTAGTGAGTACACGTAGCGTCAATCGGGTACGAGGGGGAGGGTTAACAGAGGGAGGGAATACACTGCCCCTCATGATTTCTAACAACATCTGTTTTTTATCTTAATGAAAAATTTTTTCTTTAGGGTTTTCATTGAAAAACTGAAAGCAAATGCCCAACCTCTGAAATTTTGAAAAACACATTTTGTAATTCCTTGAATTGACACCATTGAACCTGAGTTTCATTTAGTGCAGAAAAGCCTCTGTTTTCCCCCGTGTTTCTCTTTATCATCAATGATCAATAAGTTATTGTCAATTACCAGCAGTTTTTGAGTTTTGAAAACTGAAAAAGTTGCCCGCAACCCGAGGTATTGAAAAATACATTGTCCCCTCCCTTACTTTCCGTAAATCACTGAGTTGCAATTCTGTACACTTATAGCACTGAAAACAGAAACGGCTGGTGAAACAGATGGCTTCCGTTTCACCAGCCCAATCTTATCGGTGCGTTTCTTTTTATCATCAAAGATTTATAAGTTACTATCAGTTACCTGCAGTTTCTGAGGTTTTAATCATTTGCTAATAGGCGGTTCACTGAGAAAATCTGCTTTGGGACAATTAAAAATTAGATGGCAGCATTATTCAATAAAGATTGTTAATTTTCAAATTTGTCAATCTGTGCACTTTACAACAGTATATATTTTTAAATTTTAGCAGACTGTAAGTTAATCTTTATTTACGGTTACAATCGTTAGGTACACATTATACATTACTTAGAACGTACTTTTAAAAAACATACGTTACAAAAAACGTTTCTACATTATATTATGGTGTTACGTTTTTAGGTGATTAATTAAAAAAAAACTTTCCGAAAAATAAGTTTTTCAAAGAAAAGTAAAGGCCATTTTAAACTTAAGCTCAGCAGATACAAATACCTGTTAAAATTAAAACTCAAAACGACAAGAAATTACTATTAAAGAATAAATGAAACCCAAAACGAGCAGAAATTAAATAAACAATCATAGGAAAAAACATACAACATGTAATAATATAAATGAATAAATAGATCTTAAATCGAGTAATGCTTAGATTGAATATGAAAATCAAGCTTAAAACGAAAAAAAATATTTTGCTATTGAAGCATAAATTAAACTTAAAACGAACAGAAATTAAATAAACAATCGATGAAAACAAACATACAATAGATAGTAATGTAAATGAATAAATAAATCTTAAAACGAGTGAAACTTAAATTGAATATGCAGAAAAAAAGGGGAGAAAAAAGGGCATATGGGGGCTAGTTGCCCTTAAATCTCTTGACTCTTAAAAAGTGAACTAGAACTTTCAATTTCCAATCAAATGAGCCCTCTATGAAGTTTATACGAGCATCCCTTTCATAAGAACAATACATGCCCTTAGGGCATAACTTAGAACGCCTTCTTCCGGGCCCTGGGGGGTTTTATGGACACCGGAGTTTTTTTTATCCGACCTTTGAACTATTTTTTTTTTTAACAAAATGTCTACCCCAAAATTTTCATCAGATGGGTTTAGAAAAAGAAGGTGTGGGGGGGGGGGGGGGCTAGTTGCCCTCGGATCTCTATTGACTATTAAAAAGTGAACTCGAACTTTCAATTTCAAATCAAATGAGTTCTCTCTGAAGTTTATATGAGTATCCCTTTCATAAGAACCATATATGCCCCAGGGCATAACTTACAACACCTGCCCCTGGGCCCTGGGGGGTTGTGTCGACACTTGAGATTTTCTTATCTAACTTTTAAACAATTTTTAACTTAATGGCTATCTCAAAATTTTTATCGGATGCATTCGGAAAAAATGGGCGTGGGGGGGGGGGGGGCTAGTTGCCCTCCAATCTCTTTTGACTCTCAAAACTGAACTAAAACTTTCAATTTCCAATCAAATTAGCCCTCTCTGAAGTTTTTACGAGCATCCCTTCTATAAAAACCATATATTCCCCCAGGGCATTACTTACAACGCCTGCCTTCGGGTCCAGGGGGGCTATATCGACCCCGGATTTTTCGTTATATGGTCTTTGAATGATTTTTTTTTTAAAATTGTTATTTTAAAGTTCTTATCAGATGGGTTTGAGAAAAAAGGGTATGGAGGGGGGGGGGCTAGGTGCCCTCCAATCTCTTGTGACTCTTAAAAAGTGAACTAGAACTTTCAATTTTCAATCAAATGAGCCCTCTTTGAAGTTTATACGAGCATCCCTTCCATAAGAACCATATATGCCCCCAGGGCATAACTTACAACGCCTGCCCCCAGCCTCTGGGGGGTTGTGTCGACACCGGAGTTTTTGTTATATGATTATTTGAACTATTTTTAACAAAATAGCTATCTCAAAATTTTTATCAGATGCATTTGGGAAAAAAGGGCGTGGGGGGGGGGCTGGTTACCCTCCAATATCTTTGACACTTAAAAGTGAACTAGAACTTTCAATTTTCAATCAAATGAGCCCTCTTTGAAGTTTATACGAGCATCCCTTCCATAAGAACCATATATGCCCCCAGGGCATAACTTAACCCTTGCCCTGAAGACTTTTGGGGGAGTGTCATGCTCAAAAATATAATTTCCAGAACTTTCAACAACATTGAGCAAAATGGCTATCTCAAAATTTTAATTGGATGTGTTTGGGGAAATGGTAAGCGTGGAAGGGTTGTTAGTTGCCTTGCAATTACTTTTGACTATTAAAAAGGGCACTAGCAATTTAAATTTCCAATCAAATGAGCCCTTTTTGAAGTTTCTACGACAACACTTTCTATAAAAACCTTGTATGCCCCCAGGGCTTAAATTACGATCCTTGCCCTGAGGACTGTGGGGGGGGGGGGGGGGGGTTGTCATCCTCAAAGACCTAATTTCCGGAATTTTCAACCACGCTGAACAAAATGGCTATTTCAAAATGTTGATTGGACGTGTTTGGTGAAAAGGTGGGTGTGAGAGGGGGGTTAGTTGCCCTCCAATCACTTTTGACTATTAAAAAGGTCACTAGCCCTTTGAATTTCCAATCGAATGAGCCGTTTTTGAAGTTTCTACGACAAAGCTTTCTATAAAAAGCTTACATGCCCCCAGGGCATAACTTACAACCCTTGCCCTGAGGGCTGTAGGGGAGTGTCCCCCTCAAAAACATAATTTCTATTTGGAAATCAACTATGTAGAACAAAATGGCTATTTCAAAATGTTGATTGGACGTGTTTGGTGAAAAGGTGGGTGTGGAAGGGGTGTTTGTTGCCTTCCAATCACTTTTGACCCTTAAAAAGGGCACTAGAACTCTTTCCATATGAAGTGCCTCTGGGAAAAAAATATTAATAAATAAATAAATAATAAAACATTGGAGTCGTATGGTCTTTACTATAGGCAACGCTATAGCGTTGCCTCTGATGGTAACTGATACATTACCTCACACTTTTCTTACTCAACTGCAGCCCATAATATCAGGGCTGTGGAGTCGGTTATAGGCTATGATCGAATCCGATTACAGACTCTTTCAATATACCGACTCCATTCAACAAAAATTTACTAAAACTCCATCTTCACAGTTTTACATAATATTGCTTGGGACTTGCTGCTAGTTGACTGAGTTTCAACATAATAAAAGTATCATATTTATATAATTTTTATAGCGGACTTTTTTTTGCATAAAAGTTATTCATCAAGTACCAAAATGATAAAAATAATAAAAACAAAAAATAAATCAACTTTTATACTAGCTCACAATTCCTAGGATATTTGATGTTAAGCTTACAAATGGAAAGGAGAGACAAATACAGAATTTCTAGAAATTTTTTTTTAGCAAAAAGAAATTCATAATTGAACAGACCAGGGAATGTTAGAAAACGATGCGAAAACTTACACTACCAAGAACAGCAAATTATTTTTTTTCCGTGCGATGGGGCGCGTTTTATTATTATTTTGTTTTTATTTATTTTCCGTTCGATGGGGCATGGACTGGACCCATCTTAGGTCTCATCATGCCTGAAAATATTTCATTTCTAATATTTTTGTTTTGGCTGTTTCAATATTATTAACCTAATTTTTCACCAACGTTTTTTTTTAATTTAGCACCACTACAACCAAAAACTGCATCATTACATTGGATTTAAATTTAGTTGGAACTAAACTGCATATTGGAATTAAATTAAGTTATGGAAAGCAGACCGCCTAGAACACTTTATATTAAATACCTAACCACCCTTATATATTAAATATTTAATTAAAATATATCTAAATCATAGTTTTTCTCACTAAGACTAAGCTAATTATAACCGATTGCAGACAAAAAAAAAAAACGGTTCTACTCATATCAAGAACTTAAGTGGGGTCGCTATTGTATATAAGTACCAATATGTATTTCGAGTGTTTATGGCGAGGTTCTGCATTGTTTGTCCTAAATGCAAGCCAGGTCCAGTCTTCAAGCTTTCCTTTGGTGGTTAGTGTACCTTAATGCCTAAATGTAAACGAGTCTTAGGAATTAAATTCCCTGATTTTTATGGTATATCGTATAAGGTTGTTTAAGTTTACACTTAACAAATTCAAATAGTCAGATTTCATTTCCTTGGTACTTCCACTTAGCAGAGAACAAATTTTGGCTACCAATGTGCTTAAAATATCTGGACGAGAATATTGAAAGATCTTAAGCCGAACTGGCCAGCCATGACAAAAACCAACAAAGAGAAAAATCTAAAAAAAAAAAAAAACAAACGAGACTGTGGCCAGTGGAGAGAAAAGAAAACAACAAAAACAACTTGGATATTTCGCCTGTATACAAACAAGGCGTCTTCAGCACGAAAGACACACAAGAAGAACAAAATAAAAAACAAAAAAAAGCAAGATAAAACTAAAAACCAATAAAACCAACACCAAAAAAAAACAAACAAAAATGTACAATTGGCGCAAACTGATCCAACGTAGGGAAAAGATGCTAATATAAAGTTACTTCAGTGATGACACCAGAGTAACTGAGGAAAAATAAAAAAACTGTAAATTACTTTAATTATTCTGTTGCGAAATAATCCTTTTGTTAGCTATTACTGAAGCAAATCGTTTTGGTCTAGCAGGTAAAATAGTCCCCTGGTGATTATTTAAAATCTTAACTCCCTTATTGACTGTTGATTCACTCTTTAGAAGGTTATCATAAATTGAGTCAATATTTAAATTACCTGTGTCCCTATTTATGGAAAGGTTAGCAAACATATGTTTTTTAATTTCTATGGCTTCCCTCGCCCATTGGGTGTAACCCTTATCATTAGAAATAGCCAAGGCTTCATCAAATTTTACAAAATGATCTGGTTGAAGCCAAATATGCTCTGCTAAAGCTGAAACGAAAGTTTCTGGAGGCTTGCTTAATTGTAGGGTTTTTTTTTATTGAGTTTCGGTGTTCAATAAACCTTTCAACAAATTGTTGGTGAGTCCTACCAATATAGAACTTCCCACAAGAACACGGAATTTTATACACCCCACTTACTAAATTTCCCCGAGTTAAATCCTTACCAGAACTAAAAAAACTACCCATTGACCTCAACGATTGGAAACATGTATCAATACTAAATTTACGTAAAACCCGTGAAAGTTTTTCACCCAAACCAGGTACATATGGTAATGAAATGAAGCTTTTTGATACAACTAAATCTAAAGACTGAGAAACCCCAATAACCCTACTATCATGTTTAACCCGTCTATTTTCAATTATTTTATCAATAAACTTAATTGGATAACTATTACAAAACAAAATATCCCTCAAGTATAACAATTCCGAATCCAGAAATTCCTGGGAACAAATCCTAAGGGCTCTATCCACTAGTGAAATTACAACCCCCCTTTTCACCGACATAGGGTGGCAAGAATGAAAATTTAAATACCTATCATTGTGCGTTGGTTTTCTGCAAATCGAGAAAAGTAAATGGAGATCCCTTTTAATTAATAAAATATCCAGATAAGGTAATTTATTATTATCCTCAAACTCAACTGTAAATTTAATATTATTATCAAAACTATTTAAATGCTTACAAAATAGGTCTAAGGAGTCCAATCCATGTTTCCAAACGCACACCACATCATCCATGAACCTACCCCAGAAGCAAGGGGAGATTCTAAAACTGTTTATAGCGGAGGTTTCAATGGCATCTATGAATAGATTTGCCAATAAAGGAGAAAGAGAAGCCCCCATAGGTAACCCAAAAATATGTCTATAAAACTCCCCTCGAAAACCAAAATAAAAAGAAAATTCATTTACCAGAATAATTACTGGCCACAGCAATAAAATGGCCTTTCTTGTTACTGGCCATTTTCTCTCCACTGGCCACAGTCTTGTTTGTTTTTTTGTTTTTTTAGATTTTTCTCTTTGTTGGTTTTTGTCATGGCTGGCCAGTTCGGCTTAAGATCTTTCATTCGTCAATTGTACGGGCAAAAATTAGCCGCTTCTGTCAATTATTATTTATCTTTAGTTAAAAAACATGCAAATCTATTAAATCAACAAATTTTCTTAAAAAATTGTAAGAAGGAATCAGTGATTCCGAAATCTTTTAAAATATGTACCCATTTTGGAACTGAAAATGAAACAAAATTAAAAAATAAATTAAGCCTAATGGCTTTAAATCACGTAATTTATGAACAAAACAGAGACGTTTTCAACTGTCTAAGGACTTAAATTCTGTTGAAAACTTTTTAAGAAATAACCTTCCATCTGACATTTTTATGCGAATTAAGGAAATGGCCATTAGATCTTTTCGCCATGATTTTCATTTGTCCAAGGTTCGTTTGGTTGACAACTTTAATAAACTTTTGTTTGAGAATTTCCAAGATTCAGATGTTTTTTATCCTCGTCATTGTCTGGGTCCAGCAATTAAGAATTTGTCTTCTAAACCTCTTAATATTCAACAGGAAGCCGTGTTGTCGAAGGGTTCTAAGTTCTGTTTTCCAACACCAGTCTCCTATTCAAAAATAATTTCAAAGGTGGAGTCAGGAATTATGGCTTCTATAGATAAGGTTGATACTCCTCAAGAACTCAGAGCCGAGATCGTAAGAAAACTAAACACCTTTAATATGAACTTAATTGGTAAAGACATTTCACAAAAAAATGACATTAAAATCCTTTCAGATTTGAAAAAGGATAAATTCCTTACTATCACCAGAGCCGATAAGGGAAACACGATCGTAATCATGAATACTGAAGACTATAATAATCAAATGAAATCCATTATTTCTGACACTATTACATACAAAAAACTTGATTTTGATCCTACAGATAAATATGTAAAATCAACAAGAAAGGAATTAGAGTCAATGAAAAATAATTTTCATATTACCCCACAGTTTTATAACAAATATTATCCTAGGGGTTGTTCGGCACCCAAGATCTATGGTCTACCTAAGATTCATAAGACTGGAGCCCCTCTCCGCCCCATTGTGTCAACTTTTCCGTCACCTGTTTCAAAATTAGGAAAATGGTTGTCGGTAGCTTTGCGTCCACTTTTGGAAACACAAAAATCATATTTAAAAAATTCGACTGATCTTACTAATAAATTGCGAAATTTCACGCTGGAGGAGAGTTCAATTCTTTGCAGTTTTGATGTTGTGTCCATGTATTCAAATTGTGATTTAAAAAGGTGCGAGGATATTTTAAAAAGTAAATTAGAAAAACACTTTGATTTAATACAGGATGTGACTTTAGCCAGTTTGGATATTGAAGTCATTATGAGACTAATTATTCTGGTAAATGAATTTTCTTTTTATTTTGGTTTTCGAGGGGAGTTTTATAGACAAACTTTTGGGTTACCTATGGGGGCTTCTCTTTCTCCTTTATTGGCAAATCTATTCATAGATGCCATTGAAACCTCCGCTATAAACAGTTTTAGAATCTCCCCTTGCTTCTGGGGTAGGTTCATGGATGATATGGTGTGCGTTTGGAAACATGGATTGGACTCCTTAGACCTATTTTGTAATCATTTAAATAGTTTTGATAATAATATTCAATTTACAGTTGAGTTTGAGGATAATAATAAATTACCTTTTCTGGATATTTTATTAATTAAAAGGGATCTCCATTTACTTTTCTCGATTTGCAGAAAACCAACGCACAATGATAGGTATTTAAATTTTCATTCTTGCCACCCTATGTCGGTGAAAAGGGGGGTTGTAATTTCACTAGTGGATAGAGCCTTTAGAATTTGTTCCCAGGAATTTCTGGATTCGAAATTGTTATACTTGAGGGATATTTTGTTTTGTAATAGTTATCCAATTAAGTTTATTGATAAAATAATTGAAAATAGACGGGTTAAACATGATAGTAGGGTTATTGGGGTTTCTCAGTCTTTAGATTTAGTTATATCAAAAAGCTTCATTACATTACCATATGTACCTGGTTTGGGTGAAAAACTTTCACGGGTTTTACGTAAATTTAGTATTGATACATGTTTCCAATCGTTGAGGCCAATGGGTAGTTTTTTTAGTTCTGGTAAGGATTTAACTCGGGGAAATTTAGTAAGTGGGGTGTATAAAATTCCGTGTTCTTGTGGGAAGTTCTATATTGGTAGGACTCACCAACAATTTGTTGAAAGGTTTATTGAACACCGAAACTCAATAGAAAAAACCCTACAATTAAGCAAGCCTCCAGAAACTTTCGTTTCAGCTTTAGCAGAGCATATTTGGCTTCAACGAGATCATTTTGTAAAATTTGATGAAGCCTTGGCTATTTCTAATGATATGGGTTACACCCAATGGGCGAGGGAAGCCATAGAAATTAAAAAACATATGTTTGCTAACCTTTCCATAAATAGGGACACAGGTAATTTAAATATTGACTCAATTTATGATAACCTTCTAAAGAGTGAATCAACAGTCAATAAGGGAGTTAAGATTTTAAATAATCACCAGGGGACTATTTTACCTGCTAGACCAAAACGATTTGCTTCAGTAATAGCTAACAAAAGGATTATTTCGCAACAGAATAATTAAAGTAATTTACAGTTTTTTTATTTTTCCTCAGTTACTCTGGTGTCATCACTGAAGTAACTCTATATTAGCATCTTTTCTCTACGTTGGATCAGTTTGCGCCAATTGTACATTTTTGTTTGTGTTTTTTTGGTGGTGGTTTTATTGGTTTTTAGTTTTATCTTGTTTTTTTTTTTTTTTTTTTTTATTTTGTTCTTCTTGTGTGTCTTTCGTGCTGAAGACGCCTTGTTTGTATACAGGCGAAATATCCGCGTTGTTTTTGTTGTTTTCTTTTCTCTCCACTGGCTACAGTCTCGTTTTTTTTTTTTTTTTTTTTTTTTTTTTTGAGATTTTTCTCTTTGTTGGTTTTTGACGAGAATATTGCACGACTGTTCATTTCATTATCTCGTGACCACCTTATTTGATTTACGTCTGTCTGTCAACCTCTATATTAGACCTATTCCAATCCTTTCATAAAATATAACTCACATTTTTGGCTCTAAAAAGTGGTTTTTCCGGGTTAGCTAAATCCCACAACCGTAATGTGTTTTCTCTGCCACCAATGGCAAAGACAGATGGCTTGGCAGGATTCTGGCGCATTCTGGCAATGTTTTTACCGCCACCTCCAGATTCAAGTTCAATCGCTTTGGATTCCTTTTCCCTTGTCCTCCATACTTTGACTGTGCCCGATTCAGCTGCTGTAACTAACGCCCTGTTGATAATAAATAATTTAGTAAACAAATGATATGATTTTTCTTAGATATTCCCAGATTCACTAGAAGCACTCTGTTTGATAGTATTTCTATAAACTTAAACAATAAAGTCTATATGTCACGTAGCAATAGCATACACTAAAAAATTTATATGCCAACTAAAACAAGAACCCTTTCTTTGGCCTATAAACAATAAAAAAAATGTAGCTTAAATCTTTCAATTCAATTTAGGCTTGTAAAAGTTGCAAATTGCTGGTTGTCACAACTACAGAAAAATGATTTTTCTCCAAGTTAGTGGTATCATATACCAAGAATGATTTCCTATTGTCTTTTAATTTCAAATAAAGAAAAATAACTAAAACAAATTTTTCTCATGCATTTTGCCTGTATTTTTTTTTCTATCTTCAAAGTTTTCACGCAACCACAAGATACACAACTTGATTTCTTTTAATGATAGGATCCTAAGGTATTCTTAAAAAAAAAATAGTATTGTTTTTGGACAATGTCAAAACAGTGGGGTCAGTTCACGAGAATAAGGGGGGAGGCAAGATGTATTTTTCTTATCTAGGGGGGGGGGGTCAATAAAATACAAAAAAGACATTTCTTTAATGGAAATGCCAAGAAGAGATATTTTTCAAAATCTCGGGGGTTGGGACCAAAAATCTAGGGGATATATGCCCAAGTAACCCCCCATTGTTGCTGCCACTGTGTCTACATAGAAAGGCAATAAATTATAAACTAGAATAACAAGGATCAATAATGAAACTTGAAATGTGTTTCAGATTGGCTGGATATTAAAAAAAAATAATGGCATGGACCAAGGATGACTTATCATTATTTGACTAAAGCTTCAATAAATAAATTCAAAATGAAGCTCGACATAGAATAATGAAGCTCGACATAGATCAAAGTGACTCCATTTTAGACACTTTTGTTTAGCCCAGGCATGAAGAAAGAATGCTCCAGCCATTGGAGCATTTATTCTTGAAGGATGAGCATTTAACATATGATAGCCAAAATTTGTCGTTCTTTTTTTGAATCGATCTTAAGTTTTTGGTTTTAACCTTAAGAACATACAAACTGATGAGTCAATTAAACATTCGGTATTGAAATCATTTTTGAAAGTATAAAAAGAGGGACCCTATGTAGCTTGGCATCTGAGAGCCCAAAAGTAGTGCAAGATTAACAGTAAAATTACCCTACATTTAACTTTATATAAAAAATAAGTACATGTTCCCTAAGACTTCAATAATTGTTTATATTCTTTTTTTTTACCACCTTAATCATTCCAAAATAAATATCCCAATCATCAAAAGAAAATCCCTTTCCAAACTGTCAATCTGACTAATAATGCCTGTTTTAAGTTAAAAACAAAAAAACGACAACAACAAAAAACACTGAATTGAAAGTTTCCCACTAAGACATGAGATTATAATTTAATACATATGACAATGGGTAGGTTCTTTGGAAGCTGGACTCTACAAGCTTTGGCTGGCTCTGGGGCTGAAAGAAAGTTTTCTAACCAGGCACTGCATGCCAATAGGACTTTTGTGAGCAAGGTCTGGCCTGCAACAAACTTCTTTATGGACTTGCTTTATTCTGCTTTATGCCAATGAATAAGATAGACCATAGCAAAGAGTCTGGGAATTGGAAGCAAAGAACCTCATCCAATACGCCAGAAGCTCTCTCAGACAATATTTTTTATGCTGTACACTATACTATAAGTTTTTGATGACAAACCTTGTACTAATTTTAACTTTAAATTTAGTAAAAAAAAGGACTGATCATAAATTCAGAAATAAAAAAATATTTTAAAAGTACATAAATAAAACAACAATTAAAAAAGTAAAGCAAAACTCCACATTGAAAAGAACAAGAAAAAAAAAACCAGCATTGGGCTCAGGATATTCCCCTCAATTTAGAAGATAACTCTGGCTCTACTCTTGGGAAAACTAAGGTTTGGGGAGTTTAGCATCCAATGAAATCAAGAACTGTGATGCACCGATGAAGGTACAAAACACTGACTTACTAGTTTCTACCTAGTTTAAAAAAAGGAAATCGAATCCTACCCTTCAAATCGTGCAACTCCAACAATAGGTCCGCTCCCAGCTAGAGTTTCCATGCAACTAGAAAAGCAGTTGAACTCTGAGTCAAATGTCCTAACCTAAAAAACAGACATGGATAAACTAATAATAATGATAATAGTTTATTTATTACCCACAAAAACACTATACAAGAACTAAAATGTGGAGTAAAAAAATTAAACACATACAAAAAATACAAAAACGGAACATAATGACTATAGAAATTTGTTTACATTAAATCAACACAAAAATTAAATAAACACACGAACACAAAAAAGAACTATAGAGAAATAAAAAAAAATCAACATTAAATACACACAAGAAATGAAATTCAAAGAAAAAAGAAAAAAAGTGCAACAAACAAAATATAACTATAGAAAAAATTTACAAGACAATTACGCGGAGAAGGAGTCCTTGGTTACGTGTCCAAGGAGGAATGAAAAGGAGAAACTTACAATATCTGAAATAACTACTCTGGATTCTTTTTAAATCAATTTTTCTCGGGATGGGGTAAATTCCTGCCGCGTAAAGAATTGATACAAAACAAAAGATGCAGGAAACACAAAACCATAAGAGAAAGGCTAAGAAAAGCTGGTTGTTTGAATGCAGGATCTGCATTAACCGACTGGACCCCGTTTCTTCCATCCTCAATAAAGATCTTTGAGGGCCCTGATCTTAAGCAATATAGCTAGAACACTACCTTTTGTCCCACCAAGTTTGACTGAGACCCAATAGCCCTTCCTAGTAGATATGCTGATGACAAGAGTTCAGGAAGGATCCAAAAAGGATCCTTCAGAATTTGGCATAGAAATTTAACAAAACCACTAAATAAGACTGGTTCAAGATTGGATTTTAAGAACCATCGCCCTGTTTCGATCTCTTTAATAATTTGCTGAAATGGGAAAGTTGAATATTGGAAGAATATAAAACTATTTTGAGGATAATGTTTGTTGGTCAGCTTCCCAGCACAGATTCCAGCAGACGAGGTCTTTTAGTATCTGCCTTCTTGAGGTGGTCATTTATTTTCAGCGTTTTTATGACCTAAGCGTGTTTTAAATTACGTCTGCATTGACTTTTCCTGGGCTATTTATGATATTTCCACCCACTAATTGTGGAAAAGTCATGGAAGTACAGCATTAGAGAAAATGTGGCGTTTCTCCAAGATGATATTAACCCCTTCACATATTGGTGCGAAGATAATTAGTTCATGAGTCACAAATATTTTCCAAGAACTACATTTAGTTATTAAACGTTACTTATATAGTAAAATCACGAAACTCAAGTTATTTCCTTATACACTAAAATCAAAGAGGTTACAAGAAAGAAACACATTTCAAATAGAACATTATTTTGAATTTCAAAGTGTGAAAAAGCATCACAGCCTTATCTTTTAACAAAATGAAATTATCAGATTGATGCAAAGAAGAGAGTCAAGTTTAGCAGAGAAAACAGTCTTATTTGTTTAAGTGAAAAATTGGACACTGTTTCTTTTTTTAGGGGTATTGGAGCTGCGGGAAGCTGATTGTCACCAAATAATAAGCAATAAAATATCTAAATTTAAGTCGCAATCAACATCATACAAGAATATGAAGGTGAACAATTTTTCAGAGAATATGGTTTAAAAACGAGAGATTTCGACATTGTTTATTTTCAAAGATAGGCAAAAAAACATTTGGAAGAAACATATGGCAAACTAGTTGCTGATTTCAGTAATATTAGTAGGTTTGTAGTAATGTGTTATGCTGGACAAATCAAGTGTTATTGGGCAACTAGGTGATTTTTTTACACAAAAAGTCAAGTGAACATTTGTATAATTTCTTCTAAATAGCAGCAGTAGTCATGCATGGAACAATCCTGTGTGAAAATAACAGCAATTAAATTAATCAATGATGCAACTGACAAATATTACCTATTTCAGCATTTCGACCTTTTTTTTGTAAATCTATAGTAAGCCCTGAGAAAAGTAAAAGAAAATTTGTTACTTTCTGACATCGTATACCAATCAGAACATCTGTTTCTTCTGTATCTCCCCATGCTAAAGAGCAAATTTCTTCCTGTTTGTCCAATTTCTTTAAATTATGGAAGTTTTTGACAATAACATTTTGGTTGTTTATATTGATACCTGCAAGAAGAAAAGGCATAAGTGCAAAACACGCAATCTCTCAAGGTTTTGACAATTGTCCTGAAGTTTAGTGGAAGGTTAAAAAATTTCTTTGGTTAGGAAGACTGGGCTTGAACAACTATGAAATTTTTAGTTGAGATTTCCAACTTCAACAAGTTCATTTTGAGGTAAAAAAATTCCAAAATTTGCACACTTCTTGTCCCCATGTATATTAATTGAGACAAGCATTTATTAACAGCTATGCACCTTCACTATTCTACTTTTTACATGCTCAGGCCTTCTGCTAGATTTTTTTGTGAAAATTATGAGCATTATAAACTTTTGACCACAAAAATATGAACTTCATGAAAATTTGATTGGTTTTTTATGAACCAATTATGAACCTAAATTTACTATATGTGCACTTCAGAAACCGTCCATGGACACAAAAAGCAGCAGTTGTGTTTTCATCACTGGTGCGCATGTTTTTCTTGTTGTTTTTTTCATGAGTTTTTCAATACAAAAGTACAAAATACTCCACTCTACCTGTTCCTTTTGGCAAAATATGACAAAATTAAGGATGATTTTCGTTTGTTTGCCCTGCTCTGTATCAGGTCAACCTCTCTGCCTTGTCTTATTTGCGCATCTCCCAGCTCAACGCTTTGTTCATACTTTGTGCAAGGCTTATTTCTACGAAGTCTTTGACATCTATAGCTTTCTTCAGCTTCTTGAAGAAGCCTTTCTTCTACTTGTCTCTTCTCCTTTTCAACTGACTTCTTCCTGATCAAATCTTTTTCCAGGTGTTCAATGATCTTCTTCTTAGATAACATCCTCTTTTTATCCTCTTCTTCTTTCCTTTTGGACTCCTCTTCAGCCTGTCTAGATTGCTCAGCTTCCAGGTACAAGAGCATTGAGCATTTTCACTTTCATTAATGATTTTTCCTCAGTCATGATCTGTCATGGCCGGGAAAAATCAGGTTCAACATCAGCATTCCCATGTGACATGCATGGAGCTGCTTTTACTATCTTTGAAACAAGGGGATATTTTGTTGGTCCTTGATAGTTTTTCAGACTAAAAACCGAGTTCCATAAAATATCAATCCTCAATGAAGATGGTCTTAGGCAAACTTGGTTCCAGCTGGAACAAGTTCCATTTATAACTGGCAGCTTCAGTATTCACACCAAAAGGCATAAATCAAATGATTTTCACAATATTGCTAGTTCTTGTCTCCAGATTTGAATCATCCAGCCACAGGTACTGGAAATGCTAAAGGACACTTTGACCTAGCAATTTCTCTTCAATATGGTGGCAAGCAGCCAAGTAAGCAGTTTTGGCAGTACTCCTGAAGTTTAGAGCATCAACTTTTTGTACCTTCAACAGGCATTCTTTCACAACGTCACCACATGCTACTTTATTGGATGGAAGAAATCCCAGCTTGAATGAGAGAAAGTTTTTTTTTCCTTCTGAATATCCATCAAAGCACTTTGCTTGACAAAACGGCTGGCTGTCATCATTACTAGTCAATGCATTTTGTGGTTCTTCACATTGAAACAACTCTGTGAACTAAGTAAATAACTTTCCAAAAGATATGACAAAGAGAACTAATGCTTTGGTTGTGGTACACTTGAGACTGCTAGATATCTCTTGGTATCCACTGGACTTCATCAATTCTGGTCTGTTCTTAGCAATGAATTTCAGAAAATACTCATCAAGAGCATCCTATTACTCATCAAGTCTCTCAGCTGAAACAACAAGGGTTAGCCATCAACTTGGAATATGTTTCAGAAAATCATGTGGAGGAAGCTCCATATCTTCACAAAACATGCAGTGTTACAGTTTGAAACATTTTAAATAAAACTCTTGCACATTTGCTTTGCTTGTCCTTTACAAGCAAAAAGACAGTACCTGCAAGTGCTTTCCAGCTGATGACAAGAAAAAATATGAACTTTTTTTTCTAAATTATGAACCATTTATGAATCTAGGTTAAAAATATGAAATTTTTTCATAATTATGAACCCATTGGGAGGCCTGCATGTTCCATGTATTTGCCTTCCTAGCCTATAATTGTACCAGCTCAAGCAAAGCTATCCATTGATACTTTCTCCTTATGTCTCTGATCAGAGGATAGACAGGTTTAATATAAGTCAAAAATGCCCAATAGTTCTCTGCCAAGCCACAATCAATTTATGCTTGTCAGACTCTAGACAATCTTACCAGTTTGATTAACAAAAAGGCCTAATTTTTAGCTTTCAGCCAAAATCTTTGAAACAATGTGCTCAGGTTGTAGGCTACTGCTAACTGATTTGTTTGTTACATGGTATACCAGATGCTATAACTAGAATATATACTCCCCATGAATCAAAGCCTCTTTATGTGTTTAGTTGTCCATTTCTATAATGACTCTAAGGGCCAATAGAACTATAACATCTATGGCTTTGCTGATCAGAGGAAGCTATGAGACTGCTATCTTTATTGAATTAAATACCCATTGAATCAACAAAAAATAATGATGGAGCAAGACAACAAATAGAAAAAAAACAAAAGAAACATCACCAAACACAACAAAACAAAGGAATCAACAAATAACCCAAAGATTACATATAAATAAACAATACAACTAATAAAACAAATCACAAAGTGACTGTAGAAGTAGGTTGTGCCAATAATGGTTATGATCCTTTGAATTATGATTTTGAATTTGCTTTTCAACAGCTATATATGGTTCTGTGATCTTGTAGAATTTTATCAATATTGTATTTTGATTCCATGATGGAAGGCAAAGTAGGTACTTGGCAAACTTGAAATAATGAGAGCTAATTTTTTTTATCTATTTGAGTAAAAATCTTCCAAAAGGGTGCGCAATACAGAATATGGAGCATTGCAATGGTGTTTATACAGAGCTATATGTGTTGCTCAATTGAGGTGAAGCTTTGCTTTGATAAATGAAGCATATATAATGCAAATGCAGCAATGAATATGAGCTACTAGCAGCTGACAAGTATGCTTAAGAGAAAAACTAATTGGGAGTCCCAGGTATGTTATCTGCTTGACTTCAGAGCTTCCCAAAGAGACTGAAGAGGGTCAAGCTGAGTTTTTCCAGTTGAAGAGCAATATTTCTGGTTTTTAAGGGTTAAAATCAAGACCTATATCAGCTTACCCTTGGCTTAATATTTCAAAGGTATTGGAAATTCTCTCTAAGGACTGGTTGATATTCAGAATGTTATTAGCATAAGAAACAAGGGATAGGTTAAGACCAAGCAGGACACAAGATGAGGGACACTGTGCTTGAGGATCTAAGACATAATTATTGAATAGTGCTGGGGAAGAAAGTGTTGAAGAAATCATTTTTGACTCTATTTTTCAACTTATTTGTGACAAAACAATGCTTGCAGATTATATAACTTAAAAAAATAAATTTTATAATGAGATAGTAATTTTGAAACCAATATTTTAATCTTTTTATACCAAAAAACATAGAAAGAAATTATCATTTTCAAGGATCTAAAAAAGGCTTAAAACTGAATTTGCAAGAAAAGTGATTATTATATTCAGAAAAAGCATAAAAAATGGCATCTAGTGGTATGCTCACTTTATTTGTAGGTCAATAATATGAACTACTCAATATTACCAAATATCTCCTTAAAAAATTCCTGAAAGTAGTTGTGAGCAGAAGTTTTGCAAGCAGTCACAGTTAATCATAGTCAAAATTGCAGGTAGTCATAGTTGCTAGTAGATGCTGTTGCAAGTCATCTTAGTCACAATTGCAAGTAGTTTCAGTAACAGTTGTAGTTGCATTGCTAGTAGCAGCTGCAGTAGTACTGGTTGTGACTGTTTATAGCTAATACCCTTAGCCTGTTTGGACACACATAGGATCAAACATTCCCCCATTTCCCAATAATACTGGTTTTTTACCCTAGTATGGCTAAGATGAAAGTGAACACATCACTTGAGGCCTTTTTTTATGCTAGTACTACTACTACTAACAACTCACCACAGCACCAAGCCGCCTGAGGCCAACACAGCTACACAAGCTCCTCCTCCATCCCAATCTATTCAAAGCCTCCTTTTTTACATCCACTCCTTTAAATCTTTCTTTCTGATGTCCTTCAACCCCAGACAAGGATAACATGCTTTCTATTTAGCCCTAGACAGTTGGCCAAAAAGGACAATCTGTCATCCTTCATCCACACAATGTGCCCTAGCCATCTCAACCTTTCTTTCATTATAAGCAAGATTGAACCACATGTTTTGTACAACCTACTGTTTGAAATATGGTCAGTCAGTCAGGTACCCAAGACATTCTGTAGGCAATTTCTCTGGAAAACATCTAGTGAATCTACATCCACTTTTTGGAGTGCCCATGCTTCAGAGCCATATTTGACCACTGTCATCACTGTAGTTTCTAATATTCTAATATTGGTTTGCAGACTTATCTTCCTGTTCTTCCAAACTTTTTTTTTAACTGTGAAAAAACACCCTAAGCCTTGGCTATTCTACTTTTAACATCTTCACTGCTCCCACCATCTTTACTAACAATGCTACCAAGGTAAGTGAAGCTGCCCACCTGATTAATCTTTTTGTTACCCAACATCACCTTTTCATAGTCACTTATTCCTAGTGTGAGTGACCTAGTCTTCTTAACAATTAATTTTCCAACCTATTCTAGCACCCTGAACTTGCAAAACATCTAAAAGTTCATTCATTTTGCTCACACTTTCATCTAGGATGCTTTAACCATCAGCATATTCTAAGTCCAGGAGAATTTTTCCTCCCTATTTGATTTTGTGGTCTCCCATTGCCTTTCCTGTGCTCCTTAAGACAAAGTCAACCAAAATGCTCAACATAAAGAGGGATAGAACACAACCCTGCTTAACTCCTGATTTAATACAAAACCAGCTGCTAACCTCATTTCCTAGCTTAACTGCAGAAGTGTTATTCTTGTACATAGCACAAGTTGCTTGAATGTATTTGTCTGGTATACCATACAAGGATAAGACCTTTGCTAAAGCTCTTTTATTAACAGAATTGAATACTTGCTCATAATCTATAAAACTGAGGACCAAAGGTGTTTGACAACTCAGGCACTTCTCAATTATTAACCTACAAGTGAAAATTTTCCTCTACCTTTTCTAAAACCACACTGTTCTTCTCTTAAAACTTTGTCTACAGCATCTCTCAGTCTAAAATGTATCATATTACTAAGTAATTTGCTACCTGTAGAGACCAGACCAATGCCATGATAAATACTGAACTAACTCTTATCACCTTTCTTATAGAGTGGTTGAATTTAAGTTTTCCTAAAATTGTTAGGTACTTCCACTTTTTCAAAAATTATATTCTTAATCTTCAGTAACTCATTTCTAACCTCAGAGCCACTATATGTAAGAATCTCATTTACACACTATCAGCATCTAGAGCCTTCTTATTTTTCAATCCTTTTAGTACTGTTGCTAATTCTTCCCCACAAAACAAATCTTCCTTCACATCTAAGGTATCAATAACTTTTTCCTTTTCCTCTATATCTTTTCCTGAAACTCTATTTCAGCTTAGCACATATTCAAAATATTCTGCTCATCTTTCTTTAACTCTTTCCTTATCACTGATTGTGGCCCCATTCCTATCTTTAACTGGGACAAGTCTGGATTGACTACTCTCTCTCAATCTATTAACATTTCAGTACAATATTTTACTATTATGCCATCTAGCTGTATCTTCCAGATCCTTAGAAATTTTATCTATGGCTTCCACTTTACGCCTCCTTAGTTCATATTTTAATGCTTTCTCTACTTTCTTTATATTCTTTTTGTTTTCACATGATCTATCACTCAGACAATTCTTGTACAAGCCCCTTCTCCTCTCTATTAAACATAAAGCTTTTTCACTAATATTCTTAGCTGCAGTCCTAACTCTCTTCCCTAAGACACCATCAGCAACTTCACAAATTGTTTTTCTAAAATTATTCTAATCATCTTCCACATTGTCAAATAACTCCCAAGTTTAGTATTCAACTGTTCCTGGAAAGTTTTAATCAAAATTTCATCCTAGAGTCTACCAACATCATAACTTCTCAGGAGATAGTTACCCTTTTGAAATTTCAGCTTTAAATTAACCCTAGACACTACTTGATCTTTACTTTTAAAATAAATAACAGCACTTCTATATACCCTAGTATCTTGTATTGATCCTGCCAGTCTTTGGTTTACTATAACATAATCAATCAGGTTTGTTGTCTTACCATCACATGAATACCATGTTAACTTATGGGCCATTTTATGACCAAACACTGTATTAGTTACAATTAGATTGTTATACCTACAAAATTGCAAAAGTCTGTAGCCATTACAGTTTTCTTTTTAAAAACCAAATTTACCTAGGCTAGGATACCATCTATCCCTATTTCTATCAACCTGGGCATTAAAATCTTCCATTAAAAACACTGTATTTCTACCTGGGACCCTGTCTATTTGCTCCTGTAACTGTAAGTATAATTCATCTGAGTCAGTATCTCTGTCAGTTGGTTCTACAGGGGCATATACTACTATAACTGATACCTGTTTTAGTCATATAATGAACAATTAGTATTCTATTAATAGCCTACCTTCCCAGCCTAAACAAGACTTAGCCTAGACGCCTCCTTATTCATCATGAGTCCTACTCTATGTGTATGTACTCCATCCTTCCTGCCTGAGTAAACAAATTCTTTATCACCTAAATTTATGCTTCCTACCCCTGAGATGTGAGTTTCTAAAACTCCTAGCCTAATAGGCCCAAGTCCAGTTCAAATCATCTGAATTTGTTAGTCAAAATGTCAATATGATAGTCATTTTTTATGTTGTAACATTCCAATTTTCATGTTCTTTAAATCATTGAAATTATTCTGGCCTCAGGAAAAGCAATGATACTAGATACCAGTGCAGGACAGGGATCAAACATCTTCTCAAGTCTAAACCAAAGCACTTAAGTCAGCTTAGAACCAGACAGAAAGAAGTCCCTGGGGCCTCCATTATGAATGGAGGCTTTTAGCAATCCTGGGCCCATCTTGGTCACAACATTGGCTTAGGATTCTGCTCAAATCCCAGAGATAGGCTAGCCTAGCCTTGCTAAGACCTACAGCCTAAGAACAGCAAACTATACAAAAGGTGAACCATACTGATTGACCAGACTCAACTACATATTGCGTGCAATAACTCATCTTTAAACTGAATTTCACTACCTTTTAATATGCCAGTTTCTGCCCCAACATACAAATTGAAATCCGTGTGCTTCATTATTATTTGAAATCTCCGCTGCAAAGAATTAATAGCAACGTCATCTATAACAATTTTGTCAAAGACAAAATTGGTAACACACACTTTCAGTAGCTGCGTTCGTTTTCACCGTTCGTCGTTCTTAGTACTAAAAAGATTTTCTCGGTTTTACTCTTAAATTGCGTTTTATTTCGCCGTTCTAAGAACTTCGTTTTAACTGCAAAAACGGCTTATAAGAACTTTCCTTAGCCAGATAAAATTTCAAAGTCACAGATAAAATTTCAATCAACCAGCACAACAAAAATGGAAAATATACTTCTGAATGTAGCAAAAAAAGCAATAGAGTTACTGGAGGAAAGTGACTGTTGCACCGTTCTATAGAGTGCAAATGGGCACTCTTGCTTTTGAATGCTTATGAATGGGCATAGACATTAGATTAGTTGAAATGGGGGTGCAATCCTAAATAGTGGACTCCACATAGGGACACATGTTAAGAAAATATTTTTTACTCCATAATATGGACAATACTCATATTTGTGGCACTTAGCCTAACACTTAATCAGCCAAATGTCCTTTCTAAATTTTTAGCTTAAGACGTTTGAACAATTGAACATATTCCTAAGGGTATTGAAACCTGGGGTTAGCTGGAGTTTCTTAGTATTAGTTGTAATCTAAGATATCTAGAAATTCCTCCCATGATTTTTCCATGTGATCCCTAAGGAATTTTTCAAAGTTTGGAAAGCAATTTATCCCTAAAATGCTTCCAGAACTTTCTGAAGATTTCAAAACTGTGCCACATATACGAAAAACAAATCACTACCATTTTTTAGATGAAAGACCCCATCAACAAAATCTACAAAATTAAATATCAATAAACTTGTTTTCCGTCATGTTTTTTTTAATTTTAAAACTTGGCGCCCAAAAGTAAAACTAAAGTTGTTGAACGGAGTATGAGGCTCAGTTCGTCGTTCTAAGAACGACGGTACTAAGAACGAAGAACGGCATTTCAAAGAACGGCTTATAAGCGAAACATTTCATAGAACGGCGAAAACGAACGGCTTAATTGTAAAACCGAGGATTTGATTTCCATAGAACGACGAAAACGAACGCAGCTAGTGCTTCTCTGATATTTATCACCCTGGGCTGCGTTCGGACAGTTTAGCTTCTGAACAGGCTAGTTTCTTTAAAAAGGATTCTTAAGCATTTTTTTCAAATCCAAACATATAATTTTTATTTTTGTTCTTTTTTAAGAAAATGAGCCAAGGGCGGATTCAGGTTTTTTTTAGGGGGGGGGGCAAAATAGGTTGATCCGATAAACTTGCATTAGGAGCAAGTGCTTATTAGGAGCAACGCAAACTTGCGTTAATTAAGTAAATTACACTATTTTAGACTACTTTAGGGGACGCGCGTCCCCCTCTGGATCCGCCACTGAAATTAGCACGTGTTTTTAATGTTCGCATATAAGGATGTTGTCCCGTTTGGATGAGGTACTCATTTTTTTACTTTCCTTTGAAATACCGGGCCAAGTCAAAAATCAAACTTGATGAAATTTGTGACTAGAAACAAACATCAAATTTAATTTAAACCATCTATATTTAATTAGACATTATTTTTTTTCTTGCTTTCCTTGCGCCTGATGATCTTTAAAGAGGACTGATTTTTTACATAGGTACTCTTTTGAAAATTCCTAAAAGCTTTTTCAGTAGGCAAGTAATTTTATGCAAAAGGCAAGGAGGGCAATTATGGTAGAAGTATAGAAGTGATTCCCATAATAGTCGCCTGAAAGCGGTTTGCCGAAAATAACTATTTTTGGTGAAACTGAGTTAGAAACGCTATCTTGTGTAAAAAAAATTCTTTCAAATGGTCTAATTGGCATTGCTGTAAGACGTCTCTAACTGCCTCTATTTTGTAGTTCTCTTTTGCCGAATCGCATATTTTTCGATTTCAAAGCAGTTTTGCCGAATCGCATACGGGATTATAGCATGGTCCGTTTTGCCGTAAGTTGCTGGTTTGCTGACGCGACCTTGGATAAGCAGAAGACGATCTTTTTTATCTTTGTGAACAAGATAAACTTAGTGATGTGATGTTTGTGAAGAAAAAAAGTGACCGAAAAAATTGGTACTGAATTATCTGAGGAGGTCAAAACCTCTCATGCAAAACATATGAAAGGAAAACTGGAAATCAAAGAAGAAAGGGGCAAGGGCTTCGGATGACCCTGTATTGCATTTTCATACGGAAAACGTATTTCTTTGCCAAAAGGGGATGTTTCATCTTTTTTTTTATAGAAGGAAGATTACTTGCTTTAACTTAACTGCTATTCTTACGTTTTGCAGACAGACAGGAGAGCTAATCAAGAAAGTTTATTGTTGTTTGTGGTCAGAATGTCTTGCTGGTAGAATTGGAAATAATATTGCCAGCAGTCTTTCTGCTATCCTTGATAAGGTTTTTACTACCTATCCTGACATCAGAAACGTGGTTACATGGTCAGATCCATGTGTGCCTCAAAATCGAAATCAAATAATGAGCTACATGATGCAAGACATCCTGAAGAAGCATTCGCACGTCCAGAGTATAACGATGAAGTATTTTAAGCCTGGCCACTCCACGGTTCAGGGAGGTCGATGCTGTTCAAAGCGTCATTGAGAGGTCTTTGAAGCACAAGGAAGTCTTTTCACTATTAGAGTTGACAAAAAAGCTTTCGATTGTTTGGCCCCATGACCCGTTTGTCATTATTCAAATGACCAAATAGAAGTTTTTTGATTACGCCAAAACGTCCAAATACTATAAATATAGCTTCGTACGATTTTCAAAGGTGAAATTATTACAGTTTAAGCAAGGACTATGCAAGAGGGTGTTCTACAAAACTTCGTTTGCAGATACTGCTCCTTCTGTAGCGCTGATTGTACCAGAGGCTGGCCCAAGGACGCAATTGCCTAATGTGTCAGCAGTGAATGTTGTGGAAAGGTTGCTGCCTCCTGTACCTTCGGGTACAGTAGTTGAAATGCCAACAGCAAAAATAAAAGACTTAGAATCACTTTACCGTTTTATGCCAGCAGTAGATGTGGCATATGTGAAGAGTCTTATTATAAGTTGTAACAGAGCTGTGGTACCTAGTGCTTTGGCTAAAATCACAGCGTGTCCCGAAGCAGCCCCTGCCGTTAATGCTCCGAAGGTAAAAACCCGAAAATGTTAATTGTCCAGTCAATAATCAAAATTAAAATTTGTCTATCAGATGAAATACGTTTTACCGAAAGTCACATTTCCAATTCATGCTGAGCCAATTCCGTTTTACCATATCTTACCTATGTTCCGACATTTTCGGGCGGTTTTGCCGCAACTGATATTCATTCCATTTTAATCTCAGGAAAGGTTCACCTTAGGCCAATGTAAACAATCACAACAATATAAGCGATTTTTCTTCTTAATTTTGAAACAAAAATCAACACTTGAGCTATAGCCAATTCTGAGATACAAATGTCAAAATTTTCAAACTCGCTTTTCTCCCGTTTTTGGAAGAACAGATTCGGCAAAACCGCTTTCAGGTGACTTAATGTCAAAATATCTTATTTCTTACGGTACATTATTAATAAAGAAAAAAAAAATTAGCTGTTACCATTGGCTTTCGGCAACTTTTCTGTCCAGGAAATTTTCAAACCGAGAAGCATCTTGCCAATAGTTGGGAAAAAGCCAACTGTATAAAAAAAACTAGAAGATTCATCACCGTTGGTAAACAGGGGATGCAAAATGCTTTAATGTTACCTTTGGCACAAGTCAGCTTAAAAAGTTTTGTATTTAATAAATGGCCTTTCCCCGTTTTATCGAATGATAGCCTATTTAGTTGTATTTTTAGTTTTATTTTTTTTCCAGTTGTGGATGGTAAGGTCAGGTTCTGATATGGTGTATTCTAATTGTTATATGATTTTTTTTCCCTTCCTCAGCACCTCGTTTTTTACGCTAAAGTTTCAATTTCGTCCCAGTTCTTTAAAAGTGACTCCTGAAACACAAGGGTTGTTTATTAGAACAGTCTCTGGGAAACATATGACCTTCATAGCCCTTGAGGCAAGGACTGGAAGTTATGCAACTTGCCCATCGTTTATATATAGTATTCATTATTGGGAAAAAGGTCATGTTCGATCCTCAGTTTCCAAAAAAGTTATGCGAATTAAGGTGAAGCTTTCAGGGAATATTGATGGGAGTGTTAAAATAAATAGAAAAATACCATGTTTATGCAGGTTATCAAAACGGTGTATCTCAGCAACGGGTTAGGGTATCAAGTTGCATTTTTCAGGGCATGATGAGGAAGATGTTCAATTGGACAAAAGGCAATATGTAAACGCTGCTACTGCTACTACTGCTATTGCTATTACTTCTATTGCGATTATTACTAAGGCTAAGAGTGTAAAGGCGAAATTTTAGAAATTGTTAAGGGGAAAGTTTAATTAAACAAGAACACACTATACGCATGCAGGATGTCAGAAGGGCTTTTTTGCAATATCTTATAAACGGCATAGAGTATTAAGTTGCAAATTGAAAGGTATGTTGAGGGTAATGTTGAACTAACCGATAGGCGCTATGTGCACACTACTACTATAGCTACTACTACTATCACTAATACTACTGCTGCTACTACCACCACTGCTACTGCTACTAATACTACTACTACTACTACTACTACTACTACTACTACTACTACTACTACTACTACTACTACTACAACTACTACTACTACTACTACTACTACTACTACTACTACTACTACTACTACTACTACTACTACTACTACTACTACTACTACTACTACTACTACTACTACCATTACTACTACTACTACTACTACTACTACTACTACTGCTACTGCTACTACTACTACTACTACTACTACTACTACTACTACTACTACTACTACTACTACTACTACTACTACTACTACTACTACTACTACTACTACTACTACTACTACTACTAATACTACTACTACTACTACTACTACCGCTACTACTACTACTACTACTACTACTAGCATTGAATTAATATTTTCAGGACATTTTGAGCGGGATATTGAAGTAACAAAAGGCATTATATTGATGCTACTAGTACTACCACTGCTAGTTCTACTACTGTTACTGTTACATCTACTCTTATTACTAAGGCTACTGTCTGTCATTAACATTACTACTATCAATAACTGACTAATTTGATAGGAGTTGTGAACAATACATTTTTGAACTCCTTGCATGAAACCGGTACAAACAAATTGTAACACTTCAGTTCTACGAAAATGTAATATAAAGAATTGGTTGCTTGTATATTTAGGGCCCCTGTTCCTGGGGCTAATTGAGTCGAATATCCTCTGTAGGCATATGTTACGGGGCCTTAGATGAATTTGAACAAAACAATAATCCTAAAAAATGAGCCAAAGATTATTAGAGGGGAGAGGCGTAACCCTAAGGTAGAAAAGGCACAAGGGATGGCTGGCTACCCTTTGATCTCTTTTGGAACTTCAATAATGCACTAGAACTGTTAGTTTTCGATGTAACAGACCTCTTCAGAAATTTCTAAGCCCATTTATTCTATATAATTTGACCGAGCGAGGGGGAATGCCTTTTAAAATATGTGAGCCAAAGCTGTCATTTGTATAAAACAAATATGTATCAACTAGCCCTCTCTTTATTGAGGCATTTTGAAAGTGTGAGCTTAGTCTAGTACTTCTACTCTAAATGGGCAAGCCTATTAGGCTTAGGTCACTTGTTTGCCTGTGAGTTCAAGCAAATTCATCCCCCCCCCCGTTTGCATACAAGTCCAGTCGACGTTGTTCGTCATGAGTCAAATCAAAAACATCGATCATCCCTTAGTTCTATGGCTATCTACCTTAGTTCCTCCCTAGGATGGATGGATGGATGATAGACTATCTATCAACAAGTGAAAATGACATCATTTTTATACAATCCTGAAAAATGCTTATGCCAGCTTTGCCTCTCACTCAGACTATCTGTCTTGGCTTTGTCTCCAATTGGCCAATGGCTAGGTGGCAACATGATTTTAATTCCTTTCCCAGTCAAAGCGCCCCTTTCAATGATTTTACGACCACCCCGGAAGGGATCAGGGAAACTAAAAGTGTATTGAAAGCATATGTTTTTCTTCTACTTAGGCAGCGTTACAGCGCTGTCTCTGGTTACATGGACCACATACCTTAAAATAGGCATGGGAGCCCATGGTTTTTTATTTTATTTTTTTCTAGTTATAAGCTGCTGAATTACCATTTTAAGAAAAAGATTCCGTTTATGCATATTTTGGATAATTATTGTAATTGTTTATGACTCTAAGTGTGTTCTAAATGTTTTAGATAATTATTCAAATAGCCTACTAATTATTATTATCCTGTTATTATCTAGTGTTTTTTAATACCTAGATTATTGCCTGGTATTATCTAGACAATTTTTATTATCTAGTGTTTAATTCTTTATATTTATTTTTAGTTAGAAGACGTTCCAGTTTTTTTTTTCAGATATGAAGCCAAATTTCTTTTACAGCCTCGATTAATTTTGTTTTTATCTATTCAAGAAAATCACCTCAGACTTTTTCAGTTTACTTTTTATGGACCGCACTAATAGACACAGTGCCGGCCTATGGGGGTGGCAAGTGGTGCGACCAAACAGGGCCCAACGCCTACCCAGGCCCCTTGCTAACAGGGCCAAATGTGTTTGCGATGCGGTATATTTCCCAATATAAAAAATGATAATAATATTACACACATAGCCATGCTTTCAAGCTGGAGTTTCCCGTCGTAAGTTAACATTATAGAAAATTTCCGCACTTATCTTCTTAATGCTGAATTAAGCTAACTGAATTTATGTTATATTTTACTTTGGTTTTGCTACCGCATGGAAGCGTTTTTACACGCGTAACACATTCATTTTTTAAACTCAAAATGCCGCGGCGCAAACTCTACTGTCAGCGCAAAGAATAACTTATAAGTGATAGAACGCCTGCAGCACCCCTCGTCATTGCGCGGTTATTATTTGCCATCTTGTCGAAACCACAACGTTCACCCTGAACCCTAAGCATCACATTATTACCACTCCCGCTGGAGGCTACATTGTTATTACTCCCGCTGCATTATGACCAGCGACGTCAGGCCCCACGCACCAGCAAGGCCGCCTCTGTATAGACAGTAACCCATAGAAACAGAAATAAATTCAAACGGTATAGCAGAAGTTACAATAAAAATCAATCCAAACTTAAATGAACAGAAATTACCACAAACGGGAGTAGGGCTAACAACCCCTAAACCTTCTAGAAACTAGAATGTCATTTGCATTTTACTGAAAAACAATTTTTACTTCAAGCTTTATGTTTTTTTTTCATAAAACCAATAAAAAATCAATATAATAGCCAAGATCACTGGAAAGAATTAATGAAATTCAGTTTACTACTGCTAATGCTACTACTAAATCACTGCAGCACCAAGCCGCTAGAGGCCAACAAAGCTACATACGCTCCTCTTCCATCCCAATCTATTCAAAGTCTCCCTCTTTAAACCCTCACAGGAAGTTCCAATTTCCCTCAAATGTTTCCTTACAACTTCCCCCCCATTTGGAGATGACCTGTTTTTCATTTGGCTCTAGATGGTCGACATTCCGATTGAGAGTTCAATATATGCAGAAAAATTATAAATTCTGAAAGTCTCAGCAATTTAAGTTTACTAAAATGCATTTTTACAATGCATTTTTTTAAAATGCATTGTGGCGCTAACCCTACTCCTGTTTATGGTAGTTGTATTGTGAAAATTTTCTTTTTATATTAATATCTGTTCATTTTTAACTGACATAGTTTTTTTCATTGGGATATAAAAGAACGTAAATTTCGCAAAAAATTCTAATATTAGTTGTACTATAGAACTTTGGATGGACGGGTATGCGGGATATTAATTGAAAAAAATAAAATAAAAATAGAATGAAAATCTGCATAATTTTTAGCTTCATTGACCTGAAGCTATTCTGACCGCCATCATATTACAATCTTGAATATAAACAAATATAAATCGACCATCCCTCTTAATATGCCCTGAACTTTAAACCAAAATTCCCTTAGCCCTTCCTGAGAAATCGCGAGATATACCCTTTTGACAACCTTGTATGCAAAGAGTGTCGTTTGATTTAGGTGAACGCACCCTAAGAGTTTCAACTTAATGCCCTTAGCCATTCCTGAGATATTGCTGGTTCACCCTTTTAACAACCTTGATCTTCCAGAATGCGTGTAATGATATTCTGGCGAAAATTCGCGTACCGTTTGATTTATTAATGCGGAGTTCAAAACAGAATATGCGGGATTCTCGAATTCGGCTGAATCTATATTGTAGTGAACTTACTCATGCCCTATCCCTTGCAGAAAAATCGGCGGTACCCATTAGGCGAGTAAAATCTGGAACCAAAGAGCCCGGTTGGTCAACTAATAGTAACTTGCGCAATGCTTGCTTTTCTGCTAAATTTTGGCTCTCGGTCTGGATTGAAGCAGATAAGCCGCGGGATGGGTGGCTGAGAAAACTGTACATCTATACGAAACGTCAGTTTGCAAAGCAGCTCTCTTTGCATCGGAATTCGATTATTTCGTCTTGTTCGGATGAAGTTCGGTCGCGGCCTAATAAGCTGTGGTCTAGTCTTGTGAAAGAAGCGCCAAGTCAAACCCCGTCTCTTATACCACTTTCTTCATGGATTGAGCATTATAAAAAAGAATTTTCTGCTCCGGATCCCCATCTTCAAAATAGTTATAAAGCGAGACTCCAAGATTTCTTTGAGCATGCATCTAGTCCGGGACCGATTATTACAAAGAGTCTGATTATTTCTGCAATTGGGAAACTGAAGAAAAAAAAGTCTAGAGGATATGACGGGATTTCTGCACAACATTTGTCGTTGTGTGGGGGTATGTTTATTGAGCATTTGGTCCTCCTTTACCAAATGATATTTAATTTGGGAATTGTGCCCGATTCTTTTTCAATTGGATGTCTGACTCCTATCCCAAAGAAAAATAAACCTCCTTCCGATTGTTCGTCTTTTCGCCCGATAACGGTTTCAACGGTTTTTTGTAAAATATTTGAAAATCTGATTATTGAGGAGCTTCGTACTAAATGTACAGTTCAGGCCCATCAGTTCGGTTTTCAGTCCCGCCTCGGGTGCGGCCATGCTCTTTCTGCTTTAGTATCCGCTTTAGTTGACGCAGAAGACCGCGGTGAAAGCATCGCTTTAGCCACTCATGATGTAAGGCGCGCGTTTGATTCGCTTCTCCACGAGGAGATTATACTGGATATGGGTTTGGCCGGTGTTGATCCCTGCTCTCTAGCCCCACTGGCTGACATGTATGAAAATCTAAAAGCGGAACTTAAACTTCCTTTACCAGCGAGTGAGTGCACTAGCCTGTTGAATGATGTTGCTGTTTCTCCGCGTGGTAATCCCCTTCTCCCGGTAAAGAAGGGGGTAAGACAAGGTGCCATTTCGTCACCGACAGCATTTAATAACAGTATCGTAAAGCCGCAATCGAAGTCACTTATGACTTACATTCTGCGCGGTGTTGATTTATCTTTGATTGGATATGCGGACGATGTACTGAACCTGAGCCGCTTTCTGCAAGGACTAGAAGATAATTTTACTCGACTACAACAAGAGTATGCTCAGATTGGACTTCAGTTTAATGCCGACAAGTCTGAAGTACTGCTGTTTAATTCGAAATCTGATGCTGGTCGAAGCATCACACTTGGTGTTTCTACTGTTGGGCTCGCCGGTGGCATTGTATATCTGGGCCTTCCTATTGGACGGTCAATACTAGAGACGCGGCGGTTACTGCTTTCTCATTTTCAGAAGCGGGTTTCATTTACGTATAGCCGTATTGTGGCAAATAAGCGGAAGTTTGACCGTCGTCTGCTGGCCCGGGTGTACAATGCTATGGTTTTGCCCCATTATTTGTACCTTAGCCCATTCTGGCGTATATTTACGGCTACAGATAGACTGAAATTGCGTTCAGTGTACTACAAGTATGCAAAGTTTTTGTTGCGTTTACCACCATGGACAAGCAATCGATATGTTTCGCATCGGTACGGCATCATGAATCCTGAAGAAGCTATCCTAGCGCAGATTACTCGATATAATTTGACACTTAAGTCCCATCCCTGGGCTATGATTCTCCAGCAGTAGTTGGCATAAGCTGTTGGTTGTTGTGTTTGGTTTTTTTTTTTTGTTTGTTTCAGAAGAATTAGTGTTTTTGCGTTTTTTTTTTTTTTTTTTTTTTTTTTCTTGTCTTTTGTTGTGCTCCATCTGTTTTTTAATTGATGGGTAATAAATGCATTCATTCATATAGTTACTTTTGATTTAGTTCAACAACCTCTCTACATGCCCTAAAACTTTCAACTTAATAAACTTAGCCGACCCTTAGCCATCACAGGTGCGCCCTTTTGGCCACCTTGGATGCATATAGTGTCCATGAATTTAGTTTAATATTCCCAACAGTATGTCCTAAAAGTCTATCTTTTAGGACATTGTCGATCCTCTTCCGATCCTGAGATATTACATCTGTGCCATTATGAAAACCTGGATGTAATTAAAATTTTTGATATACTTCAACAGTTGTAGTAGTAGTCAGATAATCTCTTCGATCATGCTGCTTTTCCATTTAAAATTTCAGAGAGAAAAAAGGGTTTAATGAATCAAGCAGTGAACAAAATGTACTAAAAACAAAACAAAAACATTAATTAAGAAATTCCCAATATTTCAACTCCACATCCAGGAGCCTTTATCAACGGGGAAAATGAAAAGAGAGAAAATAAATTTGAATCACTAAAAAAAAAACACAACACAACAAGAAAGAGAGAAAAAATCAACAAAAGACAAACAAAGAAAAAAACTCACATTCTAAACAATTCCAGAACTGAAAAAACTGTTATTGTCTGCCTAATCACCGACAACCGTATGTCACTAGTGCAGCAGATATTTCTCCTATTTAAAGTCAGATTGGCAAATGAGATCTATTAAGAATGAAAACTATATTTATAGTGTACAAACTACAACATAGTATAAATATAGTTTATATTTATTCATCTAGTAGTACTCTCGGTAGTAGCAGTAGTAAGGCGTCTTTAGATAGTGATTACAGCTACTAAAATCTAGCAGTTCTAAAAATTCCGCTATTACCCGATTTTTTGCCTCTTGTAAATGACTCATTTGCGTTTGCATCAATACTTCCTAGAGGATACTAATTGGAATATATCAGTTCCGAGCTGTTTTGTTGATCATGGGAACTTGCTACATTTTTCCATGCTTCTAACAACATCGGTTATATAACCCTATCAGTTCCAAGGATATCGATTATATAGCCCTATTAGCCACAAGAGAATATTCTATTCTCTTACCTAAAACACCTGACACCATTGGTTCCACCCAGGTGCATAAATCAATCAGATTCAACTTCCCAAGCTCTTGGGTTTATTTAGATTTAAAGCATATTTTGAAGTAAAGTTGATTTGTAAAACGTCTGACACATATTTCCCCCTATGTCAATGCTACATTTATGCTCAAATTGTTCCCTTAACCAGAACAAGATATGGTTTCAAGTTGTTTAAGTTTACAGATAAGTTTTAAGTTACTCAGAAAATAAAGTTTTGTTCTACCAAATGAAACGGCACAAAAAGCTCCTACGGAGGCCATACCCTCTCCGACATCTTTTATGGACTACCATAGATTTTTTTACGTTTTTTTTATCTTTTTAAATTGTTGATTTCTCCGTTTTAATTCATTTTACTCTATTTTCAAATATTAATCATACCTAAGACTTGAAATTTTTCAGTTTTTTAGAACTAAAGCACTCATAATTTTTTTTAATTATATTCAAAAGATCAATGATATTTAGCCCCATGTGCCGAAAAAAGCTTATGGAATTTTTCCCTAAGTGACAAACTGCATCTCACTTCAGCATCGAATCACTTTAGACTCTTGAAAAGGGCTGTCGGGTAAAAACAGTTCGCCCTTTACTGATTGTCCCCAAAAGGGGACCCTTCGACAATCAAATCTTACTTCTTTTTTTTTGTTTTTTCAAGAGCGACGGTTTAAATATTTTTCTATTTACATATCACTTGGACCACATTCTATTTCTTTTAAACCTAACTTCCAAAACTGTTATCATTGAATTATTTGAATTTGATTCTGAATCTTAAGTGGAATGTTTACGTTCAACTAAAAAGAAAAAAAAGAATTATAATTCCACCCGGCTCACGTTTGTTTTCAAAATATTCCAAAATATTTGAAATTTATATAGACAAGTATCCCGGTGGGCAAACACAGGTTGCAAAATTGAAAAACATAACTAAAAAGATTTTATAAACAAGAAACATAGCCGAAAAGAAGCTTAGGGATTAGCGTTTCTTTAGCAATAAGGTAAAAATGCTTATAATTTAATGTCTTTAATATTTCTTCAGCTGAAATTGTAAACTATATTTCCTTCCTTAAAAAATACTATCATCCCATTTTTTTCGTGTATTGTGAAATATTAATTCTTTATTATTTTTTTGAGGTGATTTTTATTAAATAAAAAATCAAACCACAGCTATTTAATTCAACATATGATTTTCTATATTTTTTTCATATTTATTTTAATGTTTTGCTTTAAGCTAGTAAAGAGTGTGATACAGCTTCCACACCTTCATAAGGCGCCTGATTTTTACAATTAATCTTAGCAGTAAGCCTGAAACAAATTAACAGAATTTATATTTAAGGAATCTTAAAAAGTTTGACTTTTCCTATTTCAATGTTTTCCCCTCCATTTCTCTCCTTTGATTTTGAATTATTTTTCATATATTAAACATCTGTTGAAAGTAAGTTCAAGATCTGTTAAATGTGACAAACTAGCAAATTTATTTGGGTTATCTTTTTTATCTCATTTTTTGTTACTCCTTACACCATTTTAGGCTTGTGAAGGGAGTTTAGGCGAGTTCTTAGTATCTGTTGAAGTATAATACCTAATTTAACCAATCGTGGTAGGTAGTGGCTCTACACCTTCAAATAGGAGGGTAGTATATGTATCATGTCTCCTTATTTCTAAGGAGAAAAACTCAAGCTGCTCTGGTTAAATTTTAACATTTCAATTTTTTAGGAAATCCTCAAAATTTAATTTTGATTCGTTCACGTAATTACGTCTTTAAAATTTTTGTCATGAACTGCTTACCTATGACTATAGATTCAGTCATTGACTAGTTAACACAAGAGAATTATATCATACTTTTTTGGATATTTAACTTGGATACTTGGTAAATTTTCCATTGGCTGTTTTCAGCTCTACCTTTTTTTGATCCCGCCCACTGTCATCAGTCGCTGCTAGGCATTCATGCACATACACAGAAGGTGTGCGGACGTATTGAGAGAGAGATTTTGCTTTTTTTTCATTTTGTCATTTGCCGAAGCTATGCAAGTGGGAAACCGGGCGTTTGCTCAATTTAAATATTACAAGCTGTGGCCTTGCAAATTTACGCGGGTGATACCTGTCAAAGGTGATGGAAGTAATTATGAAGTTTTCTGTTACGGAACTGACGAAATTAAAATAGTAACGTCCGAGAATATATGGGCTTACGCGGAGAAATATGAAGAAGCGCTGAGAGATGGCCGAAAAAATGTTCAGAGAGCGATAAGGCTGTGTACGGAGGACTCGGAAGGTTTAGCCGTGGATTTATCTGAGTAGGTTAACTTGATGCAGTCAGAAATTGTTAACCTTCGTGACGGCATACAGGATGAAATTTGTAGGAGAGTGGAAGAGCAGTGCAGTAGATTAGGGAGTTCTCCGGTGACACAGATTAAGTCTGATTTTCTTGATACTGTTACGCTAGCTGTCTATGAGGCGATCGATCTGCAATTCAAGGGTAAATTTGAACTGCTTGAGAAATCACTTTGCGATTTGCGGGCAAGAATTGTCCAAAATTGCGCTAAGCTCCAAAAGTTTCAAGCTCCAAAAGCTTGAAACTAAGCTGGATGATATAAACCAGTCTTCTCTTCTGACTAAGGTCATTGTATCTGGGATAGACTCTCCCGCGCGTGATTTGCCTCACCTTGGTGAGAAAGTATTAGCTCGACTTAACAGTGAAATGGGACTCAATCTTGATAAATCCGTTGTCAAGGGTGCAAGGCGTTTGGGAGGTGCCTCGGAAATAAAAACTCCGATTGAACTTACATTTTTTACTGATGCATCTTCAATTGAGATCCTGCGCAATCGCAAGAATTTGAAAGGTACCCGAATCTATGTAAATGAGGCTCTAACCAGGGAAAGGCAAGAAATCTACAAGCTTGCGCGCAATAAGTTTGAATTGAAAAATGTATGGACTTTACGAGGTGTTGTTTATGTCAAGTGCGGTTCGCAAATCATTCCGTGTAAAACAATTTCCGACGTAGTTCAGATTAGCAATGTGTCATATGAACCTGTCGTCTAAACTAAGAAGCTGTGAATTTTTCTCTCCTTTTTTGTTTTATGGATCGTTTTCAGTGTTTTCTTGATTCTCGTTTGAAATTAGATGTTATTCTAAATTCAGCTACCGGAAGTGATAAAGATATGCCTTATGTAAATAATCTACCTGAATGTGATTATTCTTCAGGCGAGTTTCTATCGGATAAAACAAAAAGTTGTGATTTTCCGATCAGATCGTTACCCCAGGGGCTACAAAGTGCACTCAATGAACTGAAGCTTTTGCTTGCATCTAGTCCTATAGACATTGTTGGAGTTTGCGAAACTTTTCTGTCTGCTAATACACCCCTTACAATGTTAGATCTGCCCGGGATGAAGTGTATTTCGCGTACAAGGTGTCAGAATGCGAGAGGAGGTCGGATGCTGTATATTCGTGATGACTGGTCTTTTAGTATTCTCAGTGATTTGTCTGTATTTGATGAAGGGTTATGTGAGACTTTTTTGGTTGAAGTTGTACCTTTGGGCTGTAATCCATTTATTTTCGGGTCTGTTTATCGATCTCCGTCGGGTAACCCAAAAATATTTTTTGAAGTTTTTGAACCGCTGTTGAAAAATCTGGAAGCGTTGAAAAAACCGGTTATTATTTCGGGTGATTTTAATTTTGATCTTTTGAATCTCGATGTTGGAAATAATAAGGAGTTTTTAACTATGATGTTGTGTCCTAATTTTCTTCCAAGTATTTCTCTGCCGATAAGAGTTACAGCTAACACAGCTACATTATTAGATAATATATTTTTTTCTCCTGTTTTATTTGATGCTGAAAAATCGTCAGTAATTTTGTCTGATATGTCAGATCATTTTCCGGTGAGTGTTCTTTTAAATTTAAATAATAGTAATAAACAACATCGAGATTCAACAATGGATAATTCAAAAAAAGCGATATACATGGATTGATTGTAAAGTTCTACGTCAGTTAATTGGTGATCATGATTGGAGTTCGGTTTATGGCTCAGATGACGCAAATGCTGCGTTTTCAGATTTTATTGATCAAATGATGCGACTGCGGGATCGGGCTTCTTCAACACGAGTTTCGCATGGAAAGTTTGCGCAGAAATTTGACCCATGGATTACTGAAGGTATTTTGGCATCGTTAAAACATAAAAATAGAAAATTTAAGAATTATTTAAAATTACAGACACCTGAGTCGTTTGAAGAATTCAGAGTTTATAGGAATAAGCTAAATTCAATTATCAGACATGAGAAGAGAAAATATTATAAAGAGAAACTTTTGGAGTATAAATCGGATATGAGAAAAACATGGCAATTGATAAATGAAAAGATACGTCCTCATAGTCGTAAGAATACTAGTGTTAATTGCCTTGCTTTAAATTGAGAAAATGTTGCAGAGCCCAATGAAATTTTAAATGCTTTTGGAGATTATTTCAGTAATATTGGTTCTAGACTTGCATTGACTATGAATATGCAACTGAATTCCCTTTCTGTTCCAGTTAATGAGCAACATGCGGAAAATTCGTTTTCTTTTTCTGAGATTAAGCCTCATGAGATTGAAAAAATTATTCTGAAGCTTAAACGGAGTTTTTCTAAGGACGAATTTGGATTTTCGGCTCAAACCGTAAAGCAAATAGCGTCAAGCATTTCACCTTTGCTGGCACATATTTTTAATCTATCACTTATGCATGGGGTTTTTCCTGATCTTTTAAAAAAAGCAAATGTTATAGCATTACCTAAAGCCGGGAGTTCAACTGACCCTTCAGATTATAGAGGCATTTCTCTACTTTTGGTTTTCAGAAAAATTTTGGAAAAACTTGCAAATAGTCAATTACAAAAATATTTATTTGATAGTAAGATTTTACACACGTCTCAATATGGTTTTATAAAAGGAAAGTCAACTGAACTGGCAATTCATGAGCTTTTACTAAATATTAATGATTCACTAGATGATGGTCAACACGCGTTGGCGATTTTTCTTGATGTCGCAAAGGCGTTTGACACCGTAAATCATTCGTTGCTTCTTTTTAAACTGAAGTCTAATGGGTTTTCAACAGAAGCTGTTAAATTTTTTTCATCTTACCTTTCTGGGAGACGACTAGATTGTGTTGATAAATCTCGTGATCTCCGTTCCGAAACTTTTCCAATTAATTACGGAGTGCCTCAGGGCTCTCTTCTTGGGCCTATTCTATTTATTCTTTTTATAAATGATTTGCCAGAAGTTTTGCCTCTTTGTAAAATTATAATGTTTGCTGATGATGTAGTAATCTTTGCTTCTCACCGGGAGCTATCAGTTCTTTTCCAGAACCTCGGAAGTACGTTACTAACTGTATCTGATTGGTATTCAAGGTATTTACTAGCTCTTAATGAAAAAAAATGCCAGTATATGTTATTTTCGCGAACTGGATCAGTAGTGTCAGATACCTTCTCTCTTTTTTTGAATGGTCTTGAATTAAGACGGGTAGATCAGTTCAAATATCTTGGGATTATTTTAGATGAAAATTTGTCGTTTCATAAATATGTAAAAACACTGTCGTTAAAAATTTCCCGAAATATTGGCTTGCTAACTCGTCTTTGTCACTTTTTTCCTAAATCTATTCTAAAATCTATTTATTATTCTTTCGTCCACCCATATTTTCTCTATTGCATTTCGGTTTGGGCATCTACCTTTCCGTCTGTTTTCAAATCTCTCCAAATACTTCAGAATAAAGCAATGAGGATTCTCTTTAATGTTGATTGCAGAACTTCAGTTAGACACCTATATGGGACTTCAGGAATTTTCTCTTTGGACCAACTTCATTTAATTTCTATCTCTAGTATTTGTCATGATTATCAATATAGTAATTTACCTGTAAATTTCTCTGGCATTTTCTCAACTAATTCTCAATTTCATAATTATCCTACTACGCATCGTTCAGACTTTTCGTGCGAAATTCGCTCGACATCGAGAGCGGGATTCAGCATCTGTCACATGGGCCCAAAAATCTGGAACTCAATTCCTGCATCAGTTCGAGAATGCAGCAACAAGCGACATTTTCTAAGACTGGTGAAGAAATATCTTATGACATGCTAAGCATTTTGTTCATTAGGGTTTTCTTTTTCGTTGTTGTAAAATTTAGTTAGAAAATGGCTGTGTATTTTCGTTGGCAATATTTTCAGCGCTAAAGTATGCCACCAGGCATGTGCGCTGTTTTGTGACATTTATTTATGTGCGTGTTATAAATAAAAATATTCTACTCTACTCTACTCTTTTCCTATTTTGTTCACTTAATTTCGTGTTTTTAATTTTGCCATGATGTTTTCAAAAGTTTTCCTTTTTTTGCTTATGTGCTTCCATCTTTTTCCAGTTTTGTCCAAAATTTTCAACATTTTCTTTTTTGTTCACACGATTTCGTCTTTTTCACATTTTTAACCTAAGTTTTCAAAGATTTTCGATCCCTATCGTTAGAATTTCAGATATTTTCAATTTTTGCAGAGCAGAAACATCGATTTTTAATTTTTGTCATGCCTATTACGATTTTACATTTTTTGTCGAGGAAATTCACAATTTTTCAATTTTGTTCAAATAATTTTCTCAATATTAGGTTTCTTTAATGGACTGCAGCTGTCTTCATTTCTGGTTTTATGGTTTATAAACAGATTAAGATCAGTTTGGAGTGATAATTTGTTGATAACTACTGTTCTCAGATTCGTATGTTGAGTTTCTCGCTGGTGTGTTTTTTGTTGACGAGTTCCCTGTATTGACTCAATAGGCTTGAATTTAGGCACAATGAGCTTTCAGATGAGGATGTTAAGCTTCACAAAGTTTACTTCTGTTGAGTGCTTTCAGTCTTTTAAATTCATTTCTATCAAATTCGGGAAATTTATTGATTACCGAGATCAAAATGTCACTTTAACACCCTAAACGTTACTTAAAAATATTTCGGTGTTCATTTTAAAAGTTTTGGTTGGGTATTAAATATAATCAAATAGAAGAGTTTTGAAAACAAAAAGTGTTCAGTATTCATTTAAAAGTTTTGCTTGGGTATAAATCTCGATACGTTTGACTTAAATATAATCAAATAGAAAAGTTTTGAAAACAAAAAGTGTTCAGTTTCATTTTAAAATTTTGCTTGGGTATAAATCTCGACACATTTGACTTAAATATATAAAATAGAAATATTTTCAAAATAAAATTTTTCTTGTAAAATAACTAAAGCAAACTGTCATAATTTTTTTTTTCTATGACGTATTGTTTTCTTTCCCGTAGCCTTGATTGGTATTCTGATTTTTTTTTTTCTGTGGTGTTTTGACAATAAAAAGCACAATATCCAGAACACAATGCATTTTCAGTATAAATGCCTCAGACACTCTAGTCTTTAGAAAGTTTAAGCGGGCAGTGACTTTTCTTTTATTTGTGGCATATTTTGTTATTTTTCAAGTTTGATTTGCTCATTCATTTAATGTCTGTTTGTCCTGTAATGGCGTAGTGGGTTTTATCTATGTTTGGTATTACGGGACCAAAGTTCGAACTCAACTGTAGCTATTAGACTGCATGGCAGACGCACACTGCAAGTTGAGATGTGGGATTATTTTCAGTATCAATATCACAAAAAAAACTTTCTTTGAAAACTCTTTTTTTAAATTAATAACACAGAATAACGGAAATTCTATGCCTAAAGAAAAAAGAAAAAACTGTTCTACCTTCTTTCTTCAATTATAGTCTTTTTCATTGTTTCGTGCTAATTCCTTTGATATTGTTGTCTATTTTTCTAGTTTTCTCTAGGCTCTAAGCCTCAGAATGTCACAAAGGGTCATAAAATGCCTTTTGAAATACAGCTGAAAAAGCTAATAACATAAGCATATATAAATTAATGGTAAGAATTTTAAACAAGACAATTAAATAAAAATGATAAAAAGCCAGAATATTTTCACTTTAAATCATTAATCGCTTTAACAAGAATAAGGAAAAACTACACTGAACCACCAAAATAAACAAGAAAGTAGAATAATGAGAAGGAAAATGTGGTATCTAACCAAAATAAAAGAATTGTTTTCCCCTAGCCCTTGGAAAAAACCAGCTAGAGAAAAAACGATTAAGAACTTTGCAGAATGTAAAGCCAAAACGTTAGGGACATTCTTTTACTTTATCTTTATACTTTATCCTTTGATATTTTCTTGTCAACTGTACAATTTGGAATACTATATCCATTTTGATATACTTTCGTTTCCTTAATTTATAAATGGAATGGCAGTGTGGACAAGTATGGTCTAAAAATTAATTACCCTTTGTTACTTTATCTTTTTATTACTTTATCTATTAATAACACATTCCTAAATTCCCATTCATTTATCATTGAAAAGCAGTATGATCTTACAAATTATTAAGCTAAATAATATTTCGACCAGAAACGCAGGCTACGATCAAATAAAACGATTTATATAATCAGATGGTATCAGTCCCATCCTCATTAGCTAAACTTGATTTTCAATATAACACATGATTTATTCAGGAAATAGTAGTTTGTACAATAAATATTGTATTACGAATAAAAATAACAATCAAAATTATTTGAAGCATTCGCAAAACAAAATCTACACATCTTTGGCAGCATTCACACTTAGCATTTACATTTATAATCTCACTTTTTACAGATCTATATAGCGTAAGTAATAATTACATATTTATTATTATTAATTATTTGAAACAACTAAGGACGACATGAATATATAAACTAAATATTAAAGTCTTATCTGAAATCTATGGAATGGAAAATGGTAGTACAATTTGCGAAATACAGTGATGACCATCAAGGCCGTACACAGAGGGGAGGTTAGGGGGCTTGACCCCCCCACCCGAAATGTTTTTCTGACTTGTAAAAACGTAACAAACATGGATATAAGCAAATTTTGTATGCGTTTTTTGAGTTTTTTGTGTAAACCCTCCTCCCTCCCCCAAAACAAAAATCTTTTTGAGTAAAACCACCTCCGAAAATAAATCCTGGGCACAGCCTTGAGGACCATAAAGATATGATAACAGAAGAACATTTTCAACTGTTTGAAACATGGGTGGGAGGATGGGTGGTTAAGCCTAATTGTGGAGGTTTCAGTCAATTTAAATAAAAATTCAAATTGCACCTGATTGGTTTTTCTCTTTGAAAATTTAAACCAGTAAAAAGAAACTAAAACTTTATCGTCACAAACACACAAGATCATTTTAAAAGCTGTCTCTCTGATCCTCTGTGGTTTCAAACTCCTTACGTTTTATCTTTCATTGGACCTTTTTATTATTGCTATTTGTAGCAGTCACTAACGCTTGATATACCTTGAATCCTCTAGATTTAAGTTAAATAAAGAAAAGAATATTTAATATTACAAATAAAGGAATCCTATAGCTTCACATATTTTTTTCAGTGTTAATATGCAATGCTTAATATTCAGCTTTGTCAACAAATTCATAAATTGCAAGACAGCATTAAGAGTAGACAGGTGCATGGGGAAGGGAGAGGGATATTAGAAACAATCGTCTCAAATATTGACATAATTCTCCTTTTTGGCGTTTTCTAGTATTGCTTCCCCCTCTCTTCCCGAATTACACTCCTACACCCAACCCTGACAATAAGAAAGAAGCTGCACAGGAAAAAACAACATCAACAGGCATTAAAACAGTAATTATCAGAAACCATCGTGATTTAAAATTGTAAGAGCACTATTAAATAACCTTTGAAAAAGCGTGTACCAGACAGCCACATATTATATTATGTAGCTATTCTTTTACAGCTTTGAACTGCCTTTTTTATTCATTAGATTGATTCATGATCCTATTTATCCAACTTTTTATTTTTGAGAAGGGGACTAAGGCTAAGAGACACCATTTCAATTTTTATTTGGAGGGGAAGAAGAACCAAACACTTTTACAAGAAAACACAAAAAAATTTCAAGCCCCAAGAAACAAGTATTTTCGTTAAATTATAAACTTGGATCATTCCAGAATTGTACTTTTAGGAAAATGTTGGGTCTTGGAAGGGAGAATAAGGTAGATGGCCTTCCTACCAAATGATGACTCTTTTGAAGTGTTTGTTTTCAGTTTTATCGCGTTTTAATTAAAAATTAATTTTCATGGATTGGTAGAATTCCACCAAGTTTTTTTTTGTAGGGTCTCAGGCCCCAAAAACAGTATTTCAGGGTTGCTTTATCCCCCAATTCTACTAAAGACGCGTTTAATCATGAACCTCATCTCAGTGCAAACTTTATTTTCACACATGTCTAAATGTTGACTTATGCTCATTTATGATGTTCTGTCTTCCCTTAACGGTTGAATAAGAGTCCTAAGGACTCTAGAACTTAGGAAGCTTATAAACAAATTATGGAGAGCAGATTTCTCCTTGTCTTGATTCCTGTGTAAGATGTATATTCCAAACTAATAGCAATTCTGAAACAGTAGATAGGTACTAAAATGAATAAGAAAAATAGGATGGTGCTTCACTTTAGCTTTATAAGCGCTATTCGTCTTATTTACATTATTGTCTTAAAATCAAGGATCGTTATATCAATTATTTGCTAGTTAAGCTAAATGACTAAATCTATTGAGAAGGAGCTTTAGTCAGACACAGACAGACAATTAGATTTAGAATAGGAAATTAACCAAATCTAAGACATTTCAAAGCTATCTAACATATACATCATTTTACACTAGGATATTTTGTAATGGGCCCTAGGTAGATTTTTATCTTCTGTATGACAACTACTTAAGATTATTCTTGAGGAAGAATACTCCAAATAAACGGAAACAATTCAAAAACATAACAAAGATAGGAATGAAAGTATGGAAAATGTGCTGGCTATGGCTTGCGCTGCGCCTGTCATTGGCATGGGTGGAACAGTTGTCACTTGACGCAGGGTTCTAATTTTTTTCGGCGTCGAAAAATCACCATAGCCTGCGCTGCTTCTAGCTGCGATACGGATATCATATTCAGTGTCAAAATGTAAACCAGCAATAGAACATGGCCTTGAGTCTAAAAGTATAACAAGAAGTTTAAGTTTGTTTAAATCTTGTCTTAAATTTAATAAAGACACTAAATGTAACAATCGGATAGACGGTGAAGAAATATACATAGAATCATTCTACCAGGAGCCATGGTTGCACATTAATCAAGCATAACTGAGCCTAGCGTATATAAAACCATATATAGGCCTTTGAAGGGTAAAGTTTACGATAAAATATTATGGAAAAGTTTCTTAAAGTGCTAAATTGGTCCAAGGTTAAAAATTTCAACTAGGTATTGTGAACTATTTTTCGCCACAATATTTTTCAACCCTCCCTACTGAAAAATATCTTAATTCTTGCCCCCCCCCCCCATGGACAGAGCGAGTGCATGCTAGTGTAGCCAGGCCTTAAACTTCAAACGCAAAATCAACAAATTACAACTGTAATCACATAAATGGACACTTCTTAAGTTTGCTATGATATTTGCCTTAAAAAAATAATAAAACTGACAAAAGATGAAAAAGAAAGAGGAAATAAACTTAATTCCTGAAGTTATGGCATTATAGTATTTGTTAGGTGCAAAATACCAATAGTGCCAGTGATAAACAACTACATGTCCTTGTATCTACGTGTACTTTTTATGTTATCTTTGGGGAGGAAGCTATCGGCCGAAGTTTTATGGGGTAGAGCACAAAAATACTTTACTTTTGTATACCGTTTGAAAGAGGCATTTACATTTAGAACTAGTAGGCCCTACAAAGACGTAACGAGACTATTTAGCCTTAATCGGAGGAGAGAGTTGCCAACCTGGCTTCGAGTGGAAACCTTGTAAATGTAGTTGAAAGCATTTATTATTGCTTTCAATTACATTTAAAAGGTTTCTACTCGAGGCCTGGTGAAGAGCTTTACCTATTCAAGGCTGTCATGGCGCAAAACTAGAGTAGTATCCGATCTCTGCTTTCTACCGGGGCCCACCCCCTTCGAATCCCGATCCGGATACTTTTTTAAAGCATGTAAGAGGTGCAGGTGTTATGAAATGTCCCGGGAATACGACCGGTGCCCTGTTTCCAAGTGACCCAATATTGTTTCACTATTTCCGTATGATTAATCGGTGTGTGATCGGGATAATACACAAGTAGTAATAAACAGTTACTAGCCCATCTATTACAGGGAACATAGCACACCCTCGCGCTTTAAATAGGTCCTTAGAAAAATGCATGGGATTTCCGTGACATGCCCTCTGACGTCACGACAAGCCCTCTATCTATTCTACAACACAAATAGTAGATTAACATGGGATTTCTGCAACATGCCCGGTTTCTACGACAAGGTACCAGACTCCCATAGAATTCCTATGAAAGCCCTGTGACGGGAGCCCTGTTTCCAGCTGGCATGATTTCTATGGGAGCCCTCTGACGTCACGACACACCCTCGCACTTTAAATAGGTTCATAGAAAATTAATATGGGATTTTAAATGGTCAGACAGGGAAATCAACATGGTATTACTACGGGAGCCCTCTGACGTCACGACATATCCTCGCGCTTTAAATAGGCTCATAGGAAATTAACATGGGATTTTAAATGGTCAGATAGGGAAATTACTATGGGATTTTCACGACAGCCCTCTGACGTCACGACACACCCTCGCCTTTAAACGGTCAGATAGGAAAATAAACATGGGATTTCTGTGACATGCCCTCTGACGTCATGTCATCTCCGGCAGGCCTTCCGGTGTTCCAGGTGTTCTAATATTTCTGTATTCTCTAATACTTCAGTATTAAAAAACAGTTCAGCGTGTTAACATGTCATCTGATTTTCACCCGAGATGTTCAAACCATTTCTTTTTGTATTCTTTAGTTCTTTGTCCTCGTTGAGACTTTAAAGGTCAATTCCCTTCCAATGGAACAGCGCTCAAAGCAAGAGAACTAACAAGCCCTTCCGAATATTGTGTATTAGGGAAATACTGTAAAGAAATAACACATTCCCGTGACGTCACAAGACACACCTCTGTCTATTCCATGACACATCTGGCAGTATTCCAAGTTCTTTTCCTGACCAACTGTAGCGTTGATGGTGCAAAACTCACAGAAAAAATATTTATTTTCCAGACAAAATTACTCTAAATGTATTTATAGTGATAATGACTAAGGGATGCTTAAATTGTGTAAACACGTTCGTCGTCCTAAAAAATAAATCTTAAAAACACAGACTCTGTAAACAAAAGTTTTATTAATTAAAAAAAACATACAAATGTATTAAAAACAATGAAAAAAAGCAGTTAAAACACGACAAACAAAAAATAAGAGGTGGAAAAAGCATTATCGTAATATATGCAAAAAAAAAGAACCGTGTATTATAGAAAGTCGGGATCCTAGCATGCAATACCAGGGGATATGGCCGATATAAGATGAAAATTTAAGCCCTTTTAAGAAATTGTAACGAAAATGCATCGTTTCTTTGAATGTGTCGTTAGATTTCACACCATCGTGACAACCCTACCCTCCCCCTATCAATCATACCAAGAGGGCATGTTAAAATTAGAGTTAAATTTAAGCCATATTAAGAGTCTTTAAGGAAAATACCCCGTTTACTTTTAGCTAAGATTATGAATATTCACCCACCTTGACATTTCGCAAGTTAAACCTTTCATGATGCTCCACAAAGCACCCGGACAAAACAATGGCATTACGCGCCTGCCACTAGCCACCCACGTGCCCTCCCCGCTTTGCAGCGGCATACTCGTACACTCCTGCAACATCATATTGATCAAAAGGCTTATTTTATTGATTTCGACCAAATTCTTTTTATTGCTCCTTAACCTTGTTTTTTACATTGTCGTAAATTCCTGTAACACCATATTGTTTAAAACGCTTAATTTTATTAATTTCGAACAGATTCTATTTTCATTAACCTTGTTTTTTTTTTATATTTTCGTATACTCTTGCAACATCATATTGATCAAAATCCCTAATCTTATTAATTTTGAGCAATTTCTTCTTTCATTAACCTCGTTTTTTTACATTTTCGTACACTCCTGTAACACTATATTGATGAAAACGCTTTACCTTATTGATGTTGAACAAAATCTTCTTTCATTGACCTCATTTTATATTTTCGCACACTCCTGTAACACTATATTAATAAAGATGCTTAATTTTATTAATTTCGAACAACTTCATTTGATTGCTCATTAACCTTTCATTTACATTTTTGTATACTCCTGCAGCATCATGTTGATCAAAATTTTTATCTTATTAGTTTTGAACAAGCTCTTCTTTGATTAACCCTGTTTTTTGGCATTTTCTTATACTCCTGCAACAAAATATTGATTAAAACGCTTTATCTAATTGATAATGCATAATCGCGTTTTGTGGAGGTAAAGGAAGATTGAAACTTATACTCTGTACACAAGTTGGCTTTGTCTCTTCCTATTTCGTAAAAACGTCAGGAATTATAATTTTTCTTGCAATGACTGCCTTTCTAGGCTTTGATATTTCTTGGTGATAAGGCATACTCGCGTTTTGTGAAGGTAAAGGATGACTAAAACTTATATTCTGTACACGAGTTGGCTTTGTTTCTTCTTACTTTGTAAAAACGTCAGGAATTATGGATTTTCTTGAAATGCCTCCCTTTCTATGCTCTAATATTTCTTCGCGATAAGGCACACTCACGTTTTGTGAAGGTAAAGGAAGACTAAAAATTCTGTACACGAGTCGGCTTTGTCTCTTCTTGCTTTGTAAAAGCGTCGGGGATTGTGATTTTCCCTGGAACGACAGCATTTCTTTGCTTTAATAATTTTTTGGCGATGAGGCATACTCACGTTTTGTGGAGGTAAAGGAAGACTAAAACTTATATTCGGTAAATGACTCGGTTCAATCTCTTCTTGCTTTACAAAAACGTCACGAATTATGATTTTTCATGGAACGCCAGCCTTTCTTGGCTTTAATATTTCTTGACGATAAGGCGTGATCGCGTTTTGTGGAGGTAAAGGAAGACTGAAACCTATACTCTGTACACAATTTGGCTTTGTCTCTTCCTATTTTGTAAAAACGGCAGGAATTATGATTTTTCTTGAAATGCCTGCCTTTCTAGGCTTTAATATTTCTTGGTGATAAGGCATACTTGCGTTTTATGGGGGTAAAGGAAGCCTAAAACTTATACTCTGTACATGACTTGGTTTAATCTCTTCTTGCTTTGTAAAAGCGTCAGGGATTATGATTTTTCGTGGAACATCTACCTTTTTTGGTTTTAATATTCCTTGGCAATGAGGCCTCATCGCGTTTGTGGAGGTAAAACAAGAATAAATTTACATTTTGTAGACGATTCACCTTTCTCTCTTCTTGCTTTGTAAAAAAGGCAGGAATTTAGGATTTTTTTGGAAAGCCAGCCTTTCCTTGCTTTAATATTTCTTGGCGATAGGGCATAATCGCGTTTTGCGGAGGTAAAAGAAGTCTAAAACTGATAGTCTATACACGAGTCGGCTTTTTCTCTTCTGGCTTTGTAAAAAACATCAGGAATTATGATTTTTCCTTGAACGCCAAGCTTTCTTGACTTTAATATGTCTTGAAGATAAGCATAATCGCGTTTTGTGGAGGTAAAGGAAGGCTATAACTTATATTCCTTATACGAGCCATTTTTTCTAATAGTGGCAAGTTTTCTGTCAAAAGTAACAAATTTTTCTTAGAAGTAACAGGTTTTCTGTTAATGGTAACAATTGTTTGTCTTAGAAGTAGCAACTTCTTCTTAACAACAGCCAATTTTTTTCCTAGAAGTAATAATTTTTTCTTAATACTAACAAAAGTTTTACTTAATACTAACAAATTTTTCATAGAACCATGTTCTTCTTAATACTACTATAATTTTTCTTAGAAGTAACAGGTTTTTCTTCATAGTAACAAATTTTTCTAATAATAGAAAGTTTTCTGTCAATGGTAGGAACTCATTGCATGCTTATTATTGCTCATGATCGATGTACCATGCTCTTTTTTCTCATCCTTAAACTTCTACATTGATTTTTTTCTCCTATCGAAACTGAATTTGCTTATGGAAGTTTTTGCCTGATAATTATAGGTTGTGAAACTGGCTTAGGGCTGATTTTTTGTTCGTGAAACATTTTTTTCTCTCCTCGCAAAACTTATGCAATGATTTTTCTTATCGTGAGACAGATTTTACTCAAGGAACTAATTGCGTGCCAATTTTAGTCCGTGGAACTTGTTTCACGTTGATTTTCTCATGGTAAAACTTGTACATTGATTTTTCTTCTCTTGAAACGTGTCACACGTGGATTTCTATCTCCTTGAAAATGTACAGTAATTTTTTTTCTCTCTTGAAAACTGTGTAACTTTCTCTCTTCTTTCAAAAAATTCAGAATCGAAGTGTAACTTTTTTTCTTTTCAATAGAAAAAACATCAGAAAATAACTGGAACTTTCATCACTTCTTTGACAGAATTAAAGTGGAACTTCCACTCTTATTTGAAAAAATTCCGAATCGAGATATAACTCTTTCTATCTTCAACAAAAAAACTCAGAACATAATTTGAAATTTTCCTCTTCATCGAGAAAATTCAGAACTTAAGTGGGACTTTCTTTCTTCTCCGGGGGAATTCAAAACTGATATGTAGCTTTGTTCTCTTCTTTGGAAAAATTCTGAAGAGAGCTTGAACTTTTCCCTCTTCTTTGATGAATCGCAAAACCAGAGTATATCTTTGAAAAATTCCGAATCGATGTGTAACTTTTTTTCTTCTATAGAAAAATTCAGAAGGAAACTTGAACTTTTCTTCACTTATTGGAGAAAATTCAGAATTAAAACGGAACTTCTTCAGCCCTGTGCAAAAAATTCACAGTTGAACATTTACAATTTTCTTTTCTATGGAAATTCAGAAGAGAACTTGAACTTTTTCTCACTTCTTTGAGAAAAATCAGAACTAAAGTTGAACTTTTTCCAGATTCGAAGTATGACTTTGTCCATCTTCTACCCAAAATTCAGGAGTAAGACTTCTTTCTATTCACTGAGAAAATTCAGAAGAGAACTTGAACTTTTATTTTTCTCTTCGTTTAGAATATCCCGATTTGAACTGGAACTATTTCTCTTCTTTTGAAAAAATTCACAGTTGAACGTTAACATTTATCTCCTCAATAGAAAAACACAGAAGAGAACTTGAACTTTTCTTCAGTTTTTTGAGAAAACTCAGATTTAAATAAAACTTTCTCTCTTCTTTGAAAAAAAATTCAGAATTAAATAATAACTTTTTCTAGATTCTACCGAAAATTCAGAAGTGAAATGAGACTTCTTTCTCTTCATTGAGAAAATTCAGAATTGAACTGGAACCATTTCTATTCTTTACAAAAATTCGGAATCGAAATGTAACTTTTTTTCTTCCTTGATAAAATTCAGAAAAGAACTTGAACTTTTTTCTCTTCCTTGAGAAAATTCTGAACTTAACTGGAACTTCTTTTTCTTAAAAAAACTCTGAACTGTAATTTTTTTCTCTCTTCTTCGGAAAAATTCTGAATTGAACTTTTAATTTTTCTTTTCATTGATAAATTAAGAAAAGAACTTGAACTTTTTTCTTCTTTGAAAATGTTCAGAACTGAAATGTAACTTCAGTTAACTACATTAAGTTAACTACATTTAAGTTAGGTTCCTTTAACTTAGGGTAGCATGAGCTGTCATGCTAACCTAAGTTAAATGAACCTACATTAAATATAGTAACCTTAATGTAGTTAAATCTTCTGTTATCTTCAAGATCTCTTCTGAATTTCCATAGAAGAGAAAAATGGTAATGTTCAATTATAAATTTTTTCCATAGAAGCGAAAAAGTTCCATTTTAATTCTGAGTTTTCTCCAAGAAGTGCAGAAACGTCTAGGTTCTCTTCTGAATTTTTCCAAAGAAGAGAAAAAAGTTACACTTCGACTCTAAATTGTTTCAAAGATAAGCTCCGGTTCTGAGGTTCAACATAGAAGAGAAAAAAGTTCAAGTTCTCTTCAGAATTTTTCCAAAGAAAAGAAAAAAGCTACACATCAGTTCTGAGTTTCCCCGAAGAAGAAAAAAAGTCCCACTTAAGTTTTGAATTTTCTCGATGAAGAGAAAAATTTCAAGTTTTGTTCTGAATTTTTTCGTTGAAGATAGAAAGAGTTATACCTCGACTCTGAATTTCTTTTCCAAGGAAGAGTGAAATTTCCACTTTAATTCTGTGTTTTCTCAAAGAAGTGATGAAAAGTTCAAGTTCTCTTCTGAATTTTTCCATAGAAGAGAAAAAAAAGTTACACTTCATTTTTGAATTTTTCCAAAGAAGAGAGAAAGTTACACTTTAGTTCTGAGTTTCCACAAGAAGAAAAAAGTTCTGCGTAAGTTCTAAATTTTCTCAAAGATTAGAAAAAAGTTCCATCATGAGGAAAAAAAAATAAAAAGTTCGAGTTTCATGAGGAGACAAATCAACATGTAACAAGTTTCGCGAACAAAAAATCAGCATATAATGAGTTTCAGGAGCAAGACGAGTTTCACAATGAGAAAAAAAACAATCACTGTACATTTTAAAGGAGATAGAAATCAACCTGTAAGAAGTTTCAAGAGAAGAATAATCAATGTACAAGTTTCACGAAGAATTAAATCGACGGGAAACAAGTTCCACGAATTAAAATGGGCATGCAATTAGTTCCTTGAATAAAATCTTGTTCACGGTAAGAAAAATCAGTGTATAAGTTTTGCAAGGAGAGAAAAAAGTTTCACGAAGAAAAAATCAGTCCTCAGCAAGTTCCACAACCTAAAATTATCGCGCCTTATTATCAAGAAATATTAAAGTCAAGAAAGATTGGCGTTCCAGGAAAAATCATAATTCCTGATATTTTTTACAAAGCAAGAAGAGACTAAGCCGAGTCGTGTACCGAATAAAAGTTTTAGTCTTCTTTTAACTCCACAAAACGCAATTATGCCTTATGGCCAAGAAATATTAAAGGCAAGAAAGGCTAGCGTTTCAGGAAAAATCATTAATCCCCGACGCTGTACAAAGCAAGAAGAGACAAAGCCGAGTAATGCAAAGAATATAAGTTATAGTCTTCCTTTACCTTCACAAAAACGTGATTATGTCTTATCGCTAAGAAATATTAAAGCAAGGAAAGGCTGATGTTCCAAGAAAAATCATAAATCCCTGACGTTCTTACAAAGCAAGAAGAGAGAAAGGCGACTCGTGTCAAAATATAAGTTTAGTCTTGTTTTACCTCCACAAACGCGATTATCACCAAAAAATATTAAAACCAAAAAAGGTAGGCGTTCCAGGAAAAATCATAATCCCTGACGCTTCTACAGAGTAAGAAGGGACTAAACTGAGTCATGTACAGAATATAAGTTTTATTCTTCCTTTACTCCCAGGAAACGCCGGCATGCCTTATCACCAAGAAATATTAAAGCCTAGAAAGGCAGGCATACAAAAATCATAACTCGTGACTTTTTGCAAAGTAAGAAGAGACAAAGCCAACTCGTGTACAGAGTATAAATTTCAGTCTTCCTTTACCTCCACAAAACACGATTATGCATTATCAATTGGTTAAAGCGTTTTAATCAATATTTTGTTGCAGGAATATATGAAAATGCAAAAAATAGGATTAATCAAAGAAGAGGTTGTTCGAAACAAATAAGATAAAACATGTTGATCAATATGATGTTGCCGAAATATACAAAAAATGTAAAGGAAAGGCTAATGAGCAATCAAATGAAGTTGTTAGAAATTAATAACATGTAGCATTTTGATCAATATGGTACTACAGGAGTGTACGAAAATGTAAAACGAAGTCAATGAAAGAATAAACTGTTCAATATTATTAAGATAAAGCGTTTTTAATCAATATGGTGTTATAGGAGTGTACGAAAATGTGAAAAACAATGAAAAAAGAAATTGCTCGAAATTAATAAAATTAGGGATCAATCTGATGTTGCAGGAGTATACGAAAATGTATATATATATATATATATATAAAACAAGGTTAATGAAAGAAGAATTTGTTCGAAATTAATCAAATTAAGCGTTTTAATCAATATGGTGTTACTGGAATTTACGAAAATATAAAAAAACAAGGTTAAGGAGCAATACAAAGAACTTGGTCAAAATCAATAGAATTCAGCCTTTTGATCAATATAATGTTTCAGGAGCATATGAGTTTGCCACTGCAAAGCAGGAGGGGGCATGTAGATGGCTAGGGGCAGGCACGTAATGCCATGGTGTTGTGGGGATGATTTTTGGAGCATCATGAAAGGTTTGGCTTGCGAAATGTCAAGGTGGGTGAATAGGCCTATTCATAAGCTCAGCTCAAAGAAAACGGGGTATTTTCCTTAAAGGTTCTTAATATGGCTTAAATTTTACTCTTATATCAATGCGCCCTCTGGGAATGATTGCTAGGGGGAGGGTGGGAAATATTGTCACGATGATATGAAATCTAACATCTCATTCAAAGAAACGCTGCATGTTCGTCAAAAATTTCTTAATAGGGCTTAAATTTGTATCTAATATCAGCCCTATCCCCTGGTATTGCATGCTAGGATCCCCGACTTTCTAAAATACACGGTTCTTTTTTGGCATATATTACGATAATGCTTTTTCCACCTTTTATTATTTGTTTGTCGCGTTTCTTAACTGCTTTTTTTCATTGTTTTTAATATTGTTTTAACTTTGTTTTAATTAATAAAATTTTTGTTTACAGAGTCTGTGTTTTTAAGATTTATTGTTTAGGACGACCAAGGTGTTCACACAATTTAAGCACACCTTAGTCTTGATCGATAGAAATACATTTAGAGCAATTTTGTCTAAAAAATAAATATTTCTTCTGCGCGTTTTGCATCATCGATGCAAAACGATGAAATAATAATTTCATTATTTGCCTAATACAGAATATTGGGAATGGCTTGTTAGTTCTCTTGCTTGGAGCGCTGTTCATTTGGAAGGGAATTGACCTTTCAAGTCCCCGCGAGGACAAAGAACTAAAAAATAAGAAAGAAATACTTTTAACATTTTTGGTGAAAAATAAAAAGCCATGTTACCACGCTGAGCTATTATTTAATACTGAAGAAATAATAGAACAACTGGAATACCGGGAAGCCTGTTGGGGATGACATGACTTCAGAGGGCATGTCGCAAAAATCCCATGTTTGTTTTCCTATCTGACCGTTTAAAGGCGAGGGTGTGTCGTGACGTCAGAGGACTTTCGTGGAAATCCCATGTTAATTTCCCTATCTGACCATTTAAAACCCCATGTTAATTTCCTATGAACCTACTTAAAGCGTGAGGGTGTGTCGTGACGTCAGGGGGCTCCTGTAGGAATCCCATGTTAATTTCCCTATCTGACCATTTAGGATCCCATGTTAATTTCCTATGAACCTATTTAAAGTGCGAGGGTGTGTCGTGACGTCAGAGGGCTGTCATAGAAATCCCATGTTAATTTCCCTATCTGACCGTTTCAAGGCGAGGGATTGCCGTGACGTCAGAGAGCTTTCATAGACATTTTATCAGATGGAAACAGGGCTCCCGTAGGAATCTTGCCAGGGATACTGTGACGTCACAGGGCCCTCATAGGAATCCTGTGGGAATCTGGTACCTGTATTGTAGAAACATGGCATGTTGCAGAAATCCCATGTTAATCTACTATCTGTGTCGTAGAATAGATTGAGGGTGTGTCGTGAGGTCAGAGGGTATGTCAAACAAATCCCATGCTATTTTTCCTATGGACCTCATGGAAATGCTATGCAATTTTTCTTATGGGTTTATTTAAAGCGTGAGGCTGTATCATATTCCCTTTAATAGATGAGTTAGTAACTATGTATTACTACTTGTGCATTATTCCGACCACACTCCGATTAATCATACGGAAATATTGAAACAGCATTGCTACACTTGGAAAAAGGGCTGTGGTCGTATTCCAGAGACATGTTATAACACCTGCACCTCTTACATACTTAAAAAAAAAAGTTTCCAGATCTGGATTCGAAGGGGGTGGGCCCCAATAGAAAGCAGAGATGGAATATTACTAACTAGATTACCGGAGCAAGTGTGGCGCCTTCTATTAATGGTTATAGATCGTCAAGTTATACAATAGTCTACCCTTATTCCTTACACCTGATTTTAGAAGAGCCAGATGACAATATAAAATATTCTCCAGAAGAAACGAGGGGCTAACCGCAGACACTTTACAATGCTTAAGACCATGGTCGGGAAAACAGCCTAAGGCAAAAAACATAGCAACCCGTTGCTACTAGTAAATTAGCAGTTAATCCATACTGGCCGACCCAGTTTATAACGCCTTTCTTATGCGGTCTATCACGCTATCGAACGGCCCTTCAGATAAATGGCAGCATAATTGTAGAATCTCTATAAGGTTTAAAGTCTAGGTCAACTAAAAGAGACCCCTGAAATGAAGTCAGCATGACCTATAGCTGTCATGTAAGGAAGATTTCTAAGATCTTGGATCCTCATCTAGTGGACACACGATTCAAATCAATGTGAGGTACTTGTTCTGATGTTTTAGGGATGCAAAACGCGGTAATTTTGTATATAATTATAGCGGTAATGATTCTGTAAAAATTAGTTATACATGTACAGATATAATCAGGGACGACAATTAGAGAGGGACAATTACCCCTCCCCAGTTTCAAAATTTTGAAAATTACCATTGTTTTGGTATTTTTGCATTCTGATTGAAAAAAAATTGCGCTCGCTCCGTAGATTTTGAAATACATTTTGACCCACCCAACTTGAATTTTTGTGAGTTTGTGCTCTTGAATATCTTCTTTCTAATTTAAGTAAAGCAGTATTCAAATTTGACTTGATTAGTTTGACTACTATTATCTCTGCATTATATCTTACTCCATCTTTTATTCTACGGGCTTTGAAACTTCTTTGATCGTCACACATCTAAGCGGATACTCAAGATATCGAGCCTGAACTAAAATAATTTTTCATGCAAGAACAAATACTTAGACACGTAAATAAGATGATGCTTACAGCAAAGCTGACGAAGATGTTCTAGTAAAACCAATTTAGAAATCTAGTGAGTCGTGACTTGAAACAGCAAACTACCTCTAACTTTTGTCAATTACTTTATTAAGCCTCGTTTCGCCTGTAGCAGTCTTTCTAAGGCACCCCCATGTTAGAACTCTAGATAATCAAATGTAGCCTCTTAAATTTTATCTTAAAGAAAAGGAATATATGTCAGCAGAATTCACAATTTCTAGATAAGGGAAAGATATCCCTTGGAGATACTTTTTTCAGAACAACTTTGACCCAATTTTTATTATCTATTTCTAAGTGCACAGTGAGAAACATCGGAGGTAATTAAGGAGTAATTAGCCTTGAAATTTAGAGCCATTTGTAATTTTATGTATTTTTTAAGAAATGAATTAACAGAACTAAACATGATGAAATAAAGAAGAACTAGCAACATGGAGAAGCTCAAAGACAATCAAAACTAGATAGACTTATATTTTTAAGTTTCCCGAAAGAGAAGCTTATGTTTAAACAATATGTTGTCACCAGTTTACGCTACAAATTACCAAGCTTTCGTTGCTTTGTTGGTTGTGGTTGTTATCCAAATGATATTAAATGTATCAATGTGTTTGATAAATCAAACATTTAAGATTTCCATCATATCTTTTAAATATATTCTTGTGCCTAAAAAAAAAGATTTATCTAAGAAATTCTGAGTTTTCAATGAGAGTGAAACTAAGATTTTTTGTAAGATAAGGTAAATGTTCAAAAATTTGGATTACATGACATGTACGGTTTACACGGTACGTCTGGATAACATTAATTTATTTTGTATTTAGAACATTTTGATTATTTTGTGTAACTCATCGCTTTTCAGTTGCGATTCCTTCCAACGGCAAGTACAACTAGTTTGGACTAACAAATAAACGTTCAAATGGGAGTAAGTCCATTTATTTAGACAGTGAGGACAGGTAAAAACGTCTAGATATTCGTATCACATATACAGCAATCGTCATCAGTAGAGATACAAAACTATAAAATAAAAACTAACATATTTATAAAAAACAAAATTCACTAGATTTTTCTGAGAGAGTTCAAAAACTGGTTTCATTAAAAAATAAATGAATAACCTGGTGAATGAACCGGAAGTTGATTATTTTATTTTTTATAAATATGTTAGTTTCATTTTTACACTTTAGTATTTGTACTGATGACGATTGTTGTATATGCGATCGAAATATCTAGACTTTTGTACCTGTTTTCACTATCTAAATAAATGGACATATTCCCATCTGAACGCTTGTTTTTTCGAGACAGTGTGGAATTAGAGACTAAGATCCATTCTTCAGTTTCTCATTCTTTTTCTTTGACTTATATGTGAAATTGATTAAATACTAAAGAAAAGAGCTTGTGGAAAGCGATAAACTACTCCTAGCGCCATTAAAGTATTAAGTTTTGGTTGTTTGCTTGATATTTTTGAGTAAGAGGATTGTTCAAAATTGGACCTTGGGATAAACTAGGAAAAATTAAAGAAGACATGACATAGGCTACTCTTGCTTGATCATTTTGAATATTGCGATTGTTCAAAATTGTGCCTTTAGATAAACTCCTACACACTAAAGAAGACCTGGTGTGTTTTTGTTGTTGTTGTTTTTTTTTGTCATTTTTCTCTTTAAGTTTTTATTTCAGGGAATACTGAACATGCCTACTTACAAATATACAACGCCAATAATAAATAAAAGAAAAACGACTTGATGAGACTGGCTCCTGAAAGGACCATGCAACAAGATTAAGATATTTAAATAATAAAAAAATTTCGGGAATACCATTAATTAAAAAAAAATCTTAGTTTTTCTGAAGGAAGTAAAGAGCAAAGCTGAAACTTAAAAACAGCAAAAGTCATTGCTTCATAGCCTATCTAACATATATCGATAAAACTAGTTCAAATAAACCAACTGAAGATTGAAACCAACTGAAACCAACTATAATCAGAGAAACCTATGTTTCTGTGATTATATGGAAACACAAAACAATATAGGAGTTTTGGTACAGTAAAAGCAAGCCAACTAAGGACACTTTTTACAGCATAGAAATAAAGTATTTTAGGATTGTTTGTTATTTTGTTTCGTTTAAATTGGTATCACGTCTGCACAATGAGACAGTCCAATCATTAGATCTCGTTTTGGTTCTGAAAAGGACATTTCATGATTAGTTTGTAGACAAGTCCGAAGTGAAGCCATCTTGATGGTATTGTGACTATAGACTAGCTTTAAGACTGGAATCATAACCTGAAATTATCCGTTACATAGAGAGAAATTGCCGGATTTCCAGGGCTCGTATTATGTTTAGTTCGCCTTCATTTCGAATAATAGTAAAGCGTGTTTTTTTACAATTTAAAATCGTATATAACTCACTGTTGGTGTTTATAGCTGGTGAGACCAAGATGTTACCTGATAAGTCAATCCAATATTCTTGTATGGTGTTCAATTACTTTGCGGTTATTAAAATTTTATCTATTTTTAGGCTTAAGTTTTTAATATAATTTTAATTGTATGCTGAAATTTACTGATATTACAGCTGTAAGACTATGTATGACTATGAAAAGTGTTATAGACTAGTTTGTTGTTATCCCCCGGGTAATTCCCCCGAGTATTTCCCCCGAGTATTTCCCCCGAGTATTTACAGTTATCAATGGATGAACTCCTTACTAAAAAAAACGGAAGCCATTAGTATATATACATAGAAGAAAATACAGAACAACTGTTTATGTATTGACACCGAAAATCCCCCCCCCAAAGGCAAAATTGTGAAGTCATAAAAATTTTGCCTTAATTTTTGCAAGACAAAATTGATGACTGCCCTATTGTTCATACAGGGACTATTATGCCACTTTTTTCATTTATTGGCTTTCAAAGGGCACTGGAGTTAGTAAGTTGCTCTCCTCACTTTAGATTTAGATCTCAAGTACCACCAACCCGGGTATCGAAGACCCAACTTTAGTGAGAACCTATGGAAATTCAAAAATTCACAACAAGTGATTAGTTTCCAATCAATAATTTTACATAATAGTTATGTAGTTCAAATAGTTTCTAATTATATTACTTACTTAGTTGTAAGCATATACATTTTTCTATTGAACTTGTATCAAATATGTGCTCTCTTGATTGATTTGTTTGCGCCAGTCTAGATTGATTTGCATTATAAACTCGTTACAGGTTTTTTTTAGATTTCCCATAAAAATACTGTGTGAATGATAGAGACAAATCATAATCTTAACAGCGAATGGTTAGTTCCACAACAGTGATTGTAAAAATAGTATTTTATATTTCTTTTATATTCCTCACTTGTATATAACTAGAAAACTTTTATCACATGATCAAATTGCTGCTTTAAAAGCAAATACATTTGCTACGAAATTTTGCATGGTATATATGATACGGTGAATTAAATTTTTTGCAACAACTGACAAGTTTGCGTTACCTTTAGTAGTACTACTTAAGAGCACCGACTACAATATATGCATTATTTTTAATTTTGTACTTTGTCCTATGCAAGCACTGATAAATCATTCAAACACTTAATATACAAGAGTATTTTACTCGCAATTATGATTCAGTGTTTTCTTCTTACATTATGCATAACTATGAAAATTCTTTTATTATAGTTTCGACTATAATAGAAGTCGAATATACGAATATATTCGACTTGGCATGGGTTACCCTTTACTTACAGTTTTTGTCCTGAACTGTCTGAAGACTCAGTAACCGTATTTGCAGACCCATATTTATTTTAAATTCAGTTGAAGCTCCTTCAGGTCAATAAGAAGGAGGATTCACCTCTTAGACTCCTTCATTTGGCAGAATATTGGTGGGTTAAGCATACAAATAAATTTGCGACCATACTGGCTATGCATGAGGAAAAAAAAAACGCAACGAGCAGAAAAACAAGGATAATCACAGCAAGTGAAAAACACGACGAATACTATTGAAATATTTTGATCGAGACCTGAAATCCTCAGAGCAGAATTAGATAACAGTGAAAAACACACCAAAATCTACAGGACAACGTGAAAAGACAGACCAAAATCATACACTAAAATATAGGGATAAAAACATAATTTGTTATTTCTATTTCTGCACTGACGACGGTCGAGTGGAGGGACTGAAAATTTGACTACAATCGGTTATTTTGATAAAATTATAAACTCACTGTCTTTAACTAGTAGCTTCAATGTATTTTGTTTGAATATGCGTGGGATAAGAGACAAGTGGGATAGTCTGAAATCGTATTTGTGGTCCGATAATTCTTGCCCTTTTGATGTAATAGGCTTAACAGAAACATAGTTATCTGATAGTGAAAATTTAACAGCTTATGATATACATGGTTATATTTCTGTTCATGTCCCTAGGATGGTAGCAGAGTGCTCAGGGGCTATTTCTTTATTTATAAAATCTGATATTGAATTTAGTTGACGGTCTGGCCTTGAATCCTAGTGTACATCAGTAGTGTCTAATAGTAGGACAGTTTATTCTCTCGTTGTTGATCTGGAAAGCCAGTTTGTATGTGATGCTGTTGGTTTGTTTTGTAAACTCCCTCCTTTTCTAACACATCTGTACTGCGATTTGCTTGATCAGCTTTCTTGTGTGGGGGCTTTCTCTAAAAATGTATTTGTGTTTTGGGAGATTAATATTGTAATATGTTAAATGTTAGATCAAGTGATGAATGTGACCATCTTTTTGATGTGTTTTCTTCTTCTGGGCTACATCCTTCAATTTTTTTTCCTCCTCGTGTTGACCTTACAAGGAGCTCTGCCACTTAAATAGATAATATTTTCATTTCCCATTCTCCTAATTTGAAGTTTACTTCTGGTCTTGTTTTCACTGACCTTTCTGATCGCTTCCCTATTTATCTATCGCTATTTGTGATAAAAAATGAGATTGCTCTGGATGAGCAAGTTGAGTCTTCTGTTAGAACTTTTACAGATAAAGAAATTTCTAATGTAATACTGTAATACATAGTCTTCAGAGTAATGATTGGTCTAGTTTTCTTGAAGCTAATGATGTTGTATGTGCAACGAGTTTATTTTTGTATCGTATGGGAGCTCTGTTGACTAAGCATTTTCAAACAGTTCGTGGTAACGAACTGTAAGTAAGGAGCGACCCGGCTCAATGGTAACCGAAACTCTAGAAAACGGGTTTTTGATACCAATAGATATATCAAAAGAATCAGATTTCAATGCTGATTTCAAATATATAACTTTCATCAAGTTTAGTGCTACCCATCAAAAGTTACGCGCCTGAGAAAATTTGGCTGATTTTCGAAAAAAGGGGGAAAGACCCCCTAAAAGTTATAGAACCTTAATGAAAATCACACCATCATGTTCAGCGTATCAGAGAACCCTACTGTAGAGGTTTCAAGCTCCTATCTACAAAAATGTGGAATTTTCCATTTTTTGCCAGAAGAAAGATCACGGATGCGTGTTTATTTGTTTGTTTGTTTGTTTGTTTTTTTTTTTTTTTTTTCCCCAGGGGTGATCGTATCGACCCAGTGGTCCTAGAATATCGTGGGAGGGCTCATTGGAACGGAAATTAAAAGTTCTAGTGCCCTTTTTAAGTGACCAAAAAAATGGAGGGCAACTAGGCCCCCTCCCACGCTCATTTTTTCCCAAAGTCACCCGATCAAAATTTTGAGATAGCCATTTTGTTCAGCATGGTCGAAAATATGATAAATATGTCTTTTAGGATTACTTAATCCCTCGAAGCCCCCAGGGGGAGGGCTGAAAGTTATGAACTTTACTCAATGTTAACATATAGTATTGGTTATTGGGAAGTATACAGACTTTTTCAGAGGAGATTTTTTCTGGTAGGTGGGGGAAGGAGAGGGTCGGGGGCTATATGGAAGGATCTTTCCATGAAGGAAGTTTTCATGGGGGAAGGGAAATTGCCATGAAGGGGGCGCCGGACTTGCCAGCATTATTTATTGGTTATTGGGAAGTATACAACCATTTTCAGGAAGGATTTTTTCTGGAGGGGGGGCTAGAGGAGGGGATTACTCTGGAGAATATTTCCGTGGAGGATGTTTCTTTGGGGTAAGGGACATTTCTATGAAGGGGGCGCCGGATTTCCAAGCATTATTTAAGAAACGATCAGAAGTTAAATAAAAAAAATAAGTTTTTTCAACTGAAATGTAAGAAGGAATATTAGAACTTAAAACGAACAGAAATTATAACGTATGTGAGGGGGTTCTCCCCCAAGTCAATACCTCGCTCTTTACGCTACAGTTTTTTTTTAGTGCTTTCAAAAGAGCTATCTATTCTAATTAAACGGCCTTTGTGATTCAGGGGTTTGTGAATCAAAATTTTTTTTAACTTTTAACGTAAAGAGCGTGGTATTGACTAAGGGGAGAACCCCTTCATATAAGTAATAACATATACGTAATAAAAAAAAACAATAAAAAAACAAGCGATACGGCTCAATAGTAATCGAAACTTTTAAAAACGAAATTTTGATGTCAATAAATGTATCAAAAGAATGTGTTTATAATGCTGATCCTAAATATATAAATTTTATTAAGTTTAGTATTACTCATCAAAGGCTACGAGCCTGAGAAAATTTACTCGATTTTTAAAGAGGGGGGAAACATCCCCTACAAGTGAAAGAATTTTAATGAAAATCACACCGTCAGATTCAGCGTATCAGAAAACCCTATTACATAGGTTTCAAGCTCATATCTGCAAAAATCTGCAACTTTGTATTTTTTGCCAGAAGAAAAATATACGAATATAGAAGTTAGTTACGTAAGTTAATTCGTAAAGACATCCATTTAGCAAAAGAAAAGTAAAATTTTTATGCAAATAAAAGCTGCATTAACTAAAAAACGATCAGAAATTAAATAAAAAAAACAAGTTTTTTAAACTGAAAGTAAGGAGCGACATTAAAACTTAAAACGAACAGAAATTATTCCGTATATGAAAGGGGCTGTCCCCTCCTCAACGCCTCGCTCTTTACGCTAAAGTTTGACTCTGTCTCACAACTTTATTTTTTAAAACAATAAAAAACTTTAGCGTAAAGAGCGAGGCGTTGAGGAGGGGACAGCCCCTATCATATACGGAATAATTTCTGTTCGTTTTAAGTTTTAATGTCGCTCCTTACTTTCAGTTTCAAAAACTTGTTTTTTTTATTTAATCCTCTTATAAAGAGGCCAAGGAATTCTACACCCAAATGCCCGTGGATGTCTAAGAGGTCTGATCAATGCTATAAATATGAGTTTGGTCTCTGTTCAAGGCTGCATGTAAAAGTAAGACACAGGATGATTTTTTGAAGTATAAACATTATTAAAATGTGTTTACTTCTGCAGTACACGCAGCCAAATTTTTCGCGTCGAATTGATGAGTTTAAGGGGAACTTGCAAAAAGTTTGGACTGTAGCTAATGAAGCTCATTATCGCAAGAAACTCAAACAGCCCCCTCCCCCTTCACCATGTCATTACAGGAAAGCTGATGGGACTATTGTGGACAAAAATTCTTCAGCGAGCGCCTTCAATTCGTATTTCACCACACTTCCTTCAGTTCCCATTCCACCCCAGAGTAGAGTAAGTAATTTTCCCTTAGCAGAAAAGTCAGTTTTTTTCCCCATGCACTGATACTGAAATTTCTAGTATTATTTCTCACCTTCCAAGTAGCCGTTCAGTGGAGCGTTTTGGCCTGAGTAATAATGTCCTTAAAAAAATTGGTCAGTTTGTTTCTAACCGTATCTCAAACATAGCTAACCTCTCTCTTTCTTCTGGTGTTTTTCCTCATTCATTTAAAGTTACTAATGTTGTACGTTTGCATAAAAAAGGTGATTCATCTCTAATTTCAAACTATAGACCCATTTCTCTTATTCCCGCATCTATAAGGTTGTTGAAAAAGTAGTGTGTCGTAGACTCTCTTCATTCTTATTTAGTACTTATACAATTGCAGGAAATTCTCTCCTAAATAACCATCAGTACGGTTTTCACCCCTCTTTCTCTAATTCACATGCACTTTCAGATGCAACAAAGTTTGTGCGTGTTAGTCTGGACACGGGTTTGTTTGTTTTGGGTCTATTTCTTGACTTTTCAAAGGCATTTGATATGGTGGACCACTCTGTTCTTTTGTCTAAAGCGTCTTTATTTGGAGTGTATGGAATCCCACTAGAATGGTTAAGGTCTTACCTCTCAGGGAGATCTCAGTATGTTTCGGTTAATAGTACTTCTTCCTCTACTTTGCCTACATTGAAAGGCGTCCCACAGGACTCTGTGCTTGAACTACTTTTGTTTTTAATTTATATTAATGATCTTGTTGATGGTGTTCATCGCCTTGTGCACCCAATTCTTTTTGTTGACACAGTAACTTTTTCATTGCTGCAGTGGACCTGCCATCTGCTACTTCCGTAGCTCAAGGTCTTGTTGATAAAGTGAAAGATTGGTTCTGGTCAAATGGTATGGCTCTCAACAGCCGGAAGAGTGCCAAGGTACCCTTCAGGACCCCTTATCGTATGAGAAACATACAGGAGCCAATCATCCTGACTTATGGGAACGATATTATACCGCAAGCTACTAGGATAAAATATCTTGGTTTGTATCTTGACTGTTTTCTTTCTTTTAAACCCCATATAGCTCACACCCGCTTCCTTGTCCTCCGCTAGTCTTCAATGTTGAACCGGGTTAACTCATTTCTTCCCCCTGATATTATGCTTTTAGTTTTGCTTATATTTCATATTGCTGCTCTGTCTGGGGTAGTACTAGCAAATCTCTTCTCTGCTCACGTCAAAGAGCCTAAAATGGATCAGTGAAGGGTACTTTTCTACTCTCTCGGCTTTACGCTTCCTCTGATCTTTATAATGATGCTGGAATATCTCCACTGGATCGTATTTTGGGTAAAAGTTATCTTTATTTAGCGCATTCTGCTTTTCTAGGTACACTTCCACCGTCTCAACAGCAGTTTTTCTTATGAACAGGCTCAGGTTCTTCTAGCAGATTTATTTTACCCAAACGATCATCAACAGTAGCTCAGAAGTCCCCTGTTTATCAATCAGTTCCACTATGGAACTCCATCCCTCCTGATGCCGCTCTATTTCTTTCTGCAAAAGCAGTTTCTCGTCGGGTGTTTCACGTATAGCATTTTTTTTTTTTTTATTCTATCCTAATTTACATGTCTCTCTTCTCTTCATTCAAAATCTTGTTCAGATATTAAAGTATTTTTGGTTTCTATACTAATTTATATGTCTCTCTTCTCCTCACTTAAAATCTTTTCCAGTTATATGTTAAGTCTCCTTCTAAATCTCCTATCTGACAAATGCCCTAACTGATAAATATCCTTGTCTTGTTCCAGTGTTTTTTATATTGTATGTGCTTTATAAAATTGCTTTATTTTTGTTTTTTGTGGCCCATTACAAGGAAAGCTTCTTTGACTTAGTATCTGTTTTACGTTTGTAATTTTTTTTAATAGTATTAATAAATTGATTGATTGATTGATATTATTGAACAATAAAGAATATAAGACTGGTTTAAGCAGTGAAAGAGGACCCTCAGAACTGAGCCTGAAAAAGTATGTTTTCTTAAAATACCGAGACTCCGACACATCTTCATTTTAATCATACCAATTTGACGTTTAAGAGACTCATTTTTATCAGCAAAGGTTTACAAGAATTGAACAAAATGATTTTGAAAATTGGTAAATGAACTAGTAAAATATTTGATTACTGAAACTGGTGAAATAAAAGATGGAATGAATTATTTGCCTAGTATTCGTCTTTTTCATTGGCTGTGATTATCATTGTTTTTCTGTTTGCTACGTTTTTTTCTGTTACTAAGCAAGCAATATAGGTTTGACTGGTATAATAAATCTCCTCACATTACAGAAATATTCTGAGTAAAACAAAAATTAAAATGCGTTACTTGCTTGTAGAGAAGTGAAAGAAGTGAGAGAATTTTCTCTGGAGTGATATTTTGTAAGAATAATCTCCTCTTTATATTTTTTAAATTTTGAATTAAAATGTCCTTTTTTGTGTTTAAATTACGAGATATACAACAGCATACTATATCGTTTGCGATTCCGATTTGGAATAATTAATAGAAAGACCATTCGAACCTCTCTTTCTAAGCACCGACGTGCCTTCATTCTATTTGATCTTTCTTACACGACACAAAGAGGAGTTTGGTCATCCTGAATGAATGAACTAGACAGATAGGTTTAAATAAAAGAATTAGAAAAATCACCTTTGTCAACAATCATCTCTTGCGCTTTGTTCCATTCTTGTTTCTCTGTTTTGTACTGTATTTTGTGACCAGTAACTTCAAGGTACATCGGGCCTGACCTGTCTAAGCCTTGATCAGCAATCATTTCATAGTCATATATTTCTAAATACACATGAGTTGACCTGACGGCCTGAAAGAGACTCAAAGACATTGAAGCGACAAAATTGAGCCTGAATGACTAATAAATTTAACAATGATAAATTAACAGGAGTAGCAAAGATAATAACAAGGATAATAAACAAAATCTAAAAGCAATAAAACAAACAATAATTAAGGTTATATTAAATATGCTGTTGTATGGGTTTCAAGTTTTTAAGTTTTTTATTTATTGTTTAAGGGCTTTTATTTATTATGTAAAAACATTCATAAAAAAAGAAAAAAACAAGCTAAAAAAAATGTTCTGTGACAAAACGGACGTCGAGACCGATAGACATGGAAGATTTTTCACTAAACAACACCGCATATCCCACTTCATTCTTTGAAAAAACCACACCTCCTTACTACACAATTTCTTTGAAATTAAACAATAGAATTCCTCCATTCTTCACTGAACACACAACAACCATCTTACCTGCATAAAGTAATAGAACAAAAATTTCCAACGAACAATTTAAATATAAACTTCATCTAATTTAAGTTATTTTAAGTTAGGTTAACTTGTTGAGCTTCAACTGAATATTGGTTACTAACTCGTCTCCTCAATAAAGAGTTTCTTTAAACCTTAACAATAGTCACTGTCTTGCGGAGGTGCAACCACCTCACCTATTTAGACTATCAGAAAAGAAAAAATTCAATTAATATTCAAAGAAAAAAAGTAAATCTAAACTTTATCTAATATAGGTTATCTTTCACTGTCAACCTTTGAGCTAATGTTTCCATAAATTATTTTTGAAAGACACAAATGAGCTCCTAAATCCCAGCTCTTGTGGAAGCATTTTCCCCACTTTAACATATACTACGTCTGAGAAAAATCAAAACTTACTTTAAGAGTTCGTCTCACCTGAATGTCAAAGGCATATCACGCGGCAAAAGCATTTTCACAGGGGACTGACTGAATTACAGGGAGGGAGATAATCCGGACTTTTATTTTAAAAGCAGTGTAAAGGAAAAATTTAAAGCACTTCGTAAAAAAAGGAAGTTGTACAATATATCCTTGAAATGGCACGATGGGTAATTTGTAATTTACTTTTCTAGCAGTCGATCCTAACTCAATGGTGTCCAACGTAGGGAAACAGTCACGCCGTCATTTGATTAGAATAATTACTATCATTTTCCTAGTGACTATTGGCTGTCTAAGCTTTGACTGGCAGCAATGGATTGTCTTGAATTCTACCTAGTAAGCCAACAGTCGTACGAAAACCTGAGATTAGTCATCCAAATTGTGTTAGAGTATTGAAAACGGATTTATGTTATTTGTAATGAAAAAAAAGGACGCGTAACAAGGAATTTAGTATCCAGCTATTTGGGAGGTGTAAAGCTTGGTAGATGTCTATTCAATGGTAATCTTTTAAAGATAAAAACATCATAACGGCATTAAGAATAAATCTTACTTGCAGATGTCGAGGGTTATAGATGTGCCCATACTTATTTTGAAACTAATAAAATATATATGTACCTGTTGGATCTGCTGGTAAAAGTAGAAAAGTTTAAATAAAGCTGAACAACAAAAATAGAGACTCACAACAAGTTTTCTTGGGTAATTACCGGCTGCGCCGAGTATTTAGTACCTCTAAATATACTTCAGGGAAATCTTATTTAATATGAAAACATCATACTGACGATAATATTTAATCTTCCTTCAAAATGTTCAAGGTCAAAGAAGTAACCAAAATTATGTTTAAACTAATGAAATATTCGTACCTATTCAATTTGGTGGTAAAAGTAAAGAATTTAAAAAGAGTTCAACTACAGAAAAAGATTTGAGTAACTGTCCTCAGGTAATTACAGGTAGCGATGAGAGTTTAGTAAGTTTTTTTTTGTCGAGTTTTACTATTTTAAGTGTCAGGTTTAGTTGCTTGAAATAATAATATCACTCCGAGTATACTTGTTTTTAGAATCCTGACTACGATTTCAACTTTCCTGAGTTGTATATTTAAATGAGCGCTGTGCAAAGAAAAAGTTGCACAGCCCAAAGACAAAGTTGCACAGTTGCACTGTGCAAAGCTGCAAAGACAAAAAGAATTAACCGAACTGATTTTACCAAATTTAAGAATTTCGAATTGAGGTCGTACACACAATAAGATACATATAAAAAAGAAAACAGAAAATGAATAACATTCTAAGAAAGTTAATGAAAAAGGGTTGGAAAGAAGTTCTGTTTATTGAAATTTATTCACAAAATATAGGGGACTGATACAACTGTGAAGGTAATCAGAGACCATATCAAGAAAAAATTTTAAGTTCGTCACTTGTAAAATATCCTCTGTTTTGTCTTCTCTAATTCTATGAAATAGTTTTCAGAGTCTTAACTGTCACTGCAACCCTTTCTTTCTTAAAAATTTAAGACTCACTCCCTGATCCTAGCTTCATTTTGTAAAAAAGGATATGCTCCGACTTCCCCTCTAATCTTAAAAAAACATCTATATTTTTGAACAATTATAAAAAGAAATTCGTCCACTCATGCTCTACCAGGGTTGACAATTCCAACTTCTTCTGAATTAAAGATTTTGAGTTTAACCCTTGCGTGAATTTAGTGACAGGCAACCCTGATGGTAGGACCCTGTTTAGGCTTTCAACTCCACATACCGTTGGAATGAAACGAATCGATTATCTCCCCTAGAATTTCAGCAAATTAGCAAGACTTTCATTAACAATTGAGGTTATCTTTCTCTTTGCCTTTCGAATATGACACTTAAAATTACGAATGCTTTCGACTAAATGACAACATCTCTCTAAAAAAAAGCTTAATAAATTGCTGAATAAACTTCATTAAAAGTGAAGATCAGAGGATTAAGCATACATCTCGGCAGGGGAAGCCGTTAAAAACTTTTAACAGTGCACTTATGCTTTCAAAAAGCCTTCCAAAAGAAAGGTACTTGAAATTCATTTTCGCTGAAGGAAGTCGATAAAGCCTTTAGTAAAATTAGCCAGAAGGAGTTACTTAGTTATTTTGCAAAATGTGTCGTAGCAAGTCAGTACAACAGTAAAGTTATTTAATTTGTAGTTAAAGGGAAGGAATCTACTTTAAAATCCATTTTTGTAGGTTGTCAAACGAACGTGTCAAGGAACATTTGTTCCTGCTCAAGGAACACAGAAAAGTACATTTTACATCAAGTGTTGAATTTTTATGATGGTTTTGGACCAGTTGGACATTATTTAGGTTAGACGGACTCCTAGATTTTAGTCATCCAAGGGGTTGTCAGCTATCAACAAAGTTTTTTCAGATGTAGTTACTAATGGCCTAGAAAAGCATTTCCTTTATTTTGCATTTTGCAATTTCTGATCTTTTTAATATTTTCTTAATACTTTATCTAAATCATTTCTACATCCTAAACCACTTTCTAAATCCTCATAGTTTGCTGTTTGTGAGATATGAGGAGACGGTCTATAAATTCTTGCTAGGGTTGCATTTACCAGGACTAGGTCGAATAGTGTGCCTCTTTAGGGTCCAAACTGTGTTAAAAATATCAAAATATCTTGTCATCAGTCTAATTACTAGGTGACCTAGTGGAGTTCATTCTGTCGAACCCTTTGTTTTTTCTGTCAGTCAGTGTTCTGAGTCTGTGTCTGCGTTATACCTTTGCCTGGGTTACCTCTTTGTGAGTCTCTGTCCGATTTGACGTGTTTCACTGAAGAACAGAATTATTGTCATGCAGCCTACATCCATCAAAAAGGGCCAACAATTCTTCATTAAATATGTTAGTAGTTAGCAGCAAAAGTTTTATTTTTTTCTATTAGAGGGTTTGAGTCTTCTAATGCCCTTTTTAAGTGACCAAAAATATTGGAGGACAGCTGGCCCCACTCCCACGCTCATTTTTCCCAAAAGTCACCCGATCAAAATTTTGAGATAGTCTTTTTTTCAGCATAGGCAAAAGTCTAATAACTATGTCTTTCACGATGACATAACCCCCCACAGTCCCGGGAAGAAAAGGGCTGGAAATTAGGAATTTTGCCCATTGTTTACATATAGTATTGAATATTGGGAAGTATACAGACATTCCCAGGGGGGAGTTTTCTGGTGGAGGCGGGGAGGGGGGGGGAAGGTTACGTGAGAGGCTATTTCCATGGAGGAATTTTTCATGGATGTAGGGAATTTTCCATGGAGGTCGTGCCAGATTTTTCAGCATTAATTAAAAAGATCAGAAATTAAACAAAAAAAACAAGTTTTTTCAACCGAAAGTAAGGAGCAACATTAAAACTTAAAACGAACAGAAACTGTTATGTATATGAGGGGGTTCATCCCCTCGTCCAGACCTCATCCTTTATGCCAAAGTTTTTTTTTAGTACTTTTAAAAGAGCTATTTATTCTAAATAAACGGCCTTCGTGATTCAAGAGTCATTCTTAAAGAGTTGGGACCAAACTCGAACGTTAACGTAAAGGGCAAAGTATTGAGGAGAGGTTACCACCGACAAACGTAATAATTTCTGTTCGTTTTAAGTGTTAATGATGCTCCTTACTTTCAGTTATTTAATTTAATAGTCTAGAGCTAGATGAACTTGAGAAAAAGTATGGGCAGTTTCTAGTTCCTTCTAGAAAATGTATATGCTTCTAGAAATGTAACTTAGTGGGGGAAACCGTTCTATTTAAAAATGTAAAATATTTTCCTTGAGGGAGGAAGAATTTTTCACTACTCATAGGAATTCAACTCTTATATCTTTCAGAGAGTTATTCGCTAATACGGTTTTTAATCCAAAAATTTCACTTGTAAAGTTGGAAAATTAAAATTCAATAAAGCCACATAAATAAAGATGTTTACTTGGCAACAGCTAGAAAGGGACTCAGGCTATCTGTATACCTTCCGATATTCTATACATATTCGGCTAGTTTATTAGTCTCCTTCTGTAATTGCAAATCTCTACTTGTTCGAATATACAGCGACAAATTTGTGCTTTATCAAATATGCTTGCTCTGCAAAAATGCCTTAAACATGGCCGCCTAGTAAATATCCAAATTCCGCTAAAAGTGCTCTACTTTCAACGATTAAATAAAAAATTCAAGTTTTTCCAATTGAAAGTAAGGAGCAACATTAAAACTTAAAAACGAACAGAAATAATTATGCTCAAAAGGAACAACTCCCCCCCCCCTGTGAAGAGTTGCTACTGAAAAAAAATTCCCCGGGGAGAATTTCTTCAGCGGAGAATTCCACCCTCAACAAAAATCCTCCAGACAATTCTAACACCGCTGAAAATTTCCCCGAAGCGTCTCCACAGGTAAAACTGAGTCGGCAAAGAGAAAGTAAGACAAATAAAAAACATGTCGTATAGGAATTCTGGCAAACTCCCGAGTGTAAAATTTTCTGATGAAGGTTCAGCTCCAGAAACCTCCTGCTTCATGAAAAATTCTTTCCATGGAAAGTAACCCCTCCTGAATAATAAGTCCTCCCCCTTCAAGAAAAATGTCTGTATACTTCCCAATAACAAATAATATGCGTAAACTATGGGCAAATTTCACAACTTAGAGCCATTCTCCCATGACTGTGGCTGTGGGGGTCATTTCATCCTTATAGGCATAGTTATTGGACTTTTCAACTTTGCTGGACAGAATGGTACTGGACTTTGGAGAGGAAAGAGCATGGAAGTGGGGCAGGTTGTCTTCCAATCTTTTTGGTCACTTTAAAAGAGCAATAGGATTTTCAGTTTTGCTAGAATGAGCCTTCTTCTGACATTCTAGGACTATAGGTTCGATACGATCATCCCTGGGAAAAATAGACAACAAATAAACAGGTATCCGTGATTTTTGTTCAGGCAAAAAATGTAAAACTCTGTATTGAAACACAGCGGGGTTGTCTGATATGCAAAATCGGATGGTGCAGTTTCCATTAAGATTTCTTGACTTCTGGGGAGTTTTTCCCCTTTTTCGAAAATCCGGCAAATTTTCTCAGGCTCGTAGCTTTTGATAGGTAAGAGTAAACTTAGTGAACCCTATGTATTTGGAATCAACACAAAAAGTAATCTAATCAGAGTTTAGATTACTATTGGGCCGAGTCACTCCTTACTTACAATTCGCTACCAGAAACTGTTTGATAGATGTATTTAGTTTTCTCAAAAAATACTAGAGGGGTTTACACGTTTCCTAGATAGGGTTTCCCCCTTTAAATCTCTTAAAGCTGCACAAATGGTTATGGGTGTATCTTAAAGAACTTCAAATATTTCAATAAAATTAAAATTCCTTACATTACAGAAAATAAAAATATGTTGTTTACGACTACTATAAAATCTAACTTAAACCTAACCTTCAAACGAATTTGCAAACTTGGCTAAATTGTCCTTAAACGACATGTTTAGGTTTATTCCCTAATTATCTAGCTCAATTACGAGAATTAAATATCTAATTTTTACTTAAATATTTTTTTTAGGTTTTTGCGATGCATGATATAGTTACAAACTCTTTTGTACTATATAAAGCTATACTAGTTACTTACCTTAACCTTGAATGTTGGAGGTTGTGGCTTGGAAACCATTTCCAGGACCACAACTCTTTCGAGTGTGCCATAGATATTCGTGGCTTTGCATTCATAGTCACCAAATACACTCTCATTTTTTATATTGACCTAGAAATAAAATTGTTTATTTCATCAAATAACTTTAAACTATGACCTTCAATATCACTGCCATAAAATACATAAGATGAAGATGTTCAAAAACTTACTTTTAATCTCAAATAAAGGAACTACTGTTCTTGTTCAAGATTAAATAAAAAAAAAACAATTTTTTTAACTGAAAGTAAGTAGCGACATTAAAACTTAAAACGAACAGAAATTATTCCGTATATGAAAGGGGCTGTCCCCTCATGAGCGCCTCGCTCTTTATGCTAAAGTTCGAATTTTGTTCGAATCACAAACCCCTGAATCACAAAGGCCGGTTAATTAGAATAGAAAGCTCTTTTGAAAGAACTAAAAAAAACTTTAGCGTAAAGAGCGCGGTATTGACTAGGGGGCGATCCCCCTCATATACGTAATCATTTCTGTTCGTTTTAATTTTTAATGTTGCTCCTTACTTTCAATTGAAAAAAACTTGTTGTTTTAATTTCTGATTGTTTTTTTAAACAGTGCTGGGAAATCCGGCACCCCCTTCATAGAAATGTCCCTTCCCCCAAGGAAACATCATCCATAGAAATATTCCCCAACAGAGAAAAATTCCTCCTGAAAACGCCTGTATACTTCCCAATAACCAATACTATATGTAAACAATGGGCAATTAAGTCATCCTCAAAGACATATTAATTATATTTTCGACTATGCTGAACAAAATGGCTATCTCAAAATTTTGATTGGGTGACTTCGGGAAAAAAATGAGCTTGGGAGGGGGCCAAGTTGCCCTCCAATTTTTTGGTCACTTAAAAAGGGCACTAGAACTTTTAATTTCCGTCCGAATGAGCCCTCTCACGATTTTTTAGGACTACTGGATCGATACGACCACCCCTGGGGAAATAATAATAAAAAAAGCAAATAAACACGTATCCATGATCTTTCTTCTGGCAAAAAAAAGAAGTTCCACATTTTTGCATATAGGAGCTTGAAAATTCTATAGTAGGGTTCTCTGATACGTTGAATCTGGTGGTGTGATGTTCATTAAAGTTCTATGACTTTTAGGGGTTGTTTTCCTCTTTTTTCTAAAGTAAGGCAAATTTTCTCAGGCGCATAACTTTTGATGGGTAGGACTAAACTTGATGAAACTTATATATTTGAAATCAGCATAAAAATATAATTCATTTGATGTATCTATTGGTATCAAAATTCTGTTTTTTAGAGTTTCGTTTACTATTGAGCCGGGTCGTTCCTTACTTACGGTTCGTTACCACGAACTGTTTGAAACGAAATGTATTAGCGGACATCAATGGTACATCTTGACCGTCGTAGTCCAAAAAGAATTTCTTACGACACTTTTCTTTTTCTTTTAATGTGTAAAAATTAATTGTCATAAATTAGTGTCAGCTACATTTTCGAGTTGGTTGTGAAAAAGGGGCTACTCATTTTATTTTTGAACCGGTAAGCAGTGTAACCTTTTTATCTTTTATTTGTGTGTGTGTGTTTCCTCGTTTTTGTTTTCTTTTTCGGATTCTATGGAGTCCCATGTCGGCTGATTTGAGCCGATTAATTATGAAAAACAGTAAATAATTGCTCTTTTATTTTATTGTTTGATTTAATTTCAGTCGTTCTTCCTCATTCCCTTTTTTTGCTCCACGGGGCAGACTAGGGGGATTATCTTTTCTTGTGCTATTTTTTTTTTTTTTTGCTGTACATATCAGATAGTTCTTGATAATGACCTGTAAGTAAAGAGTGACTCGGACCAATAAAAAACAAAGCTCTATGAAAAGAAATTTTGATCCCAATTAGTAAATCCAAAGAAATAGCTTTTTATGCTTATTCTATATATATATATATATATATATATATATATCATATATATATATATATATATATATATATATATATAGATATATATATATATATATATATATATATATATATATAATATATATATATATATATATATATATATATATATATATATATATATATATATATATAGATATATATATATATATA
>CM051260.1:62450898-62493398 GCA_027921565.1 Artemia sinica | reverse complement strand
CTGGTCAAATGGTATGGCTCTTAGCAGCTGGAAGAGTGCCATTATACATTTCAGGACCACTTATCAGGTTCCTAAGTGTGTTATCATTCTATTATGCGGTCCACAACAAGCCAAGCTTCTTGGGCCGATTAACCGTTTGACGTTTGTAATAATGTTTTAGTATTAATAAAATGATTTATGATTAATTCAAACAAGCTACAGCACACATATCTTGCTGAAGACAACCAAGGTAGTTCACAGCTTACACTCAGCTTGTGAGTCAGGATTCAAATTGTGTTGCAATCTCTCATTCAATTTCTGCACAAAGTTTTGACTAATATTGTACTTACACCAAATCAGGATTTAGTTCTTTTTTAAACTGAGTTAACGAAGTTTCACCAAGTCAGGACTCAGTTCGATTTTCCAATGAATCAGGTGTTGGCACATTTTTGCGTAAAGTTAGGATTAGACCAATTTGGCACCGAGCGAGGACTTGACCAATTTTAGCACTGAGACAGTCGTGTGAGTTGGACTTAACTCGCTTTGGTAGCCAGCTAACTCGCTTTGCAAGTTTTCACGTCGAGCCCATTTTTGTACCGAATCAGAATTTCGCTTGTATTTTCATCGAGCCATGACTTAGCTTCGTGCATGAATTAGCGTCAAATTAGTTCCCTGCATGAACTTAGTTCGTTTTTCCAGCAAACCAAGACTTAGCCCATTTTTGTACGGTGTCTAGACTCGGCTCATTTCTGCACTAAGCTTGGAAGCATTTTGAGTAAGCCTATGGTTTGGACTTAGCTCGTTTTTGAGCCAAGTCATGCCAGGAGCTCATTTTATGTCGAATCAGGACTTGACGCAGTTTTGTGCTGAATTAGGATTTCATTTGTTCTTATATCAAGTCAGTATTTAGGTTTTTTTTTCACCAATTCAGATCTTGGCTTGTTTTTTTTTTGTTTTTGTTTTTTTTTTGAGTGCGTAATCAAAACTTCACAGCTTGGAGTTTTTTCTTTGTCTCATCAAATAAATTTACGGTTTTAAATTAGCTTTCTTTTTCATAGAAATTTACTATTCTTGTATCATTCCTGTTCAAACAAGGTGCAATATGCCTACCAATCAGCTAAAAAAAGGTTTAAAGGGGGAGGGGGTTCTGTTAGAGGGAGCACGAGCCCAGCGGTACAAATTCACGAAATTGTAGAGGGCAATGATGTCATTTTAATTTTTTTTAATGAAAACACTAAAGTACTATTACACAAAACCTGGGTGGGGGGGGGGCATGTTTTGATTTTTAAAATAAAAATGACAAAATAGGCATTATTCAAAATTTAGAGGGAATGAACACTCCAAACACCGACCCCCCTATTGGAGCCCCTGCTTGGGTCCAGTTTGTATTTCCATTATAAATTTTTATTCTGTTGAATAATTCCAGGTTTAACAAAATGGTAACACCCCCCCCCCATTTCCTACTAAAAGAGATCTATGAAGGAAAGGTCAATTGAATAATTTTTGGCCCTTATCCTTACAGCTATGTAGACAATGACCACTTTGAGCAACACTTTTTGCATCTTTTGATCATTTTGAGGCTTTCTAATTCCGCCATGGTCTTCAAGTAGGTACTAAACGGTTGCATCGTGTAAGGAGCTATTAGTGAAGCTCTAAATTCTAGTCTATGGTCGAATTCCGGGCATTGAAATACATGGGAATTTGTGTTAAACTCTTATTAGCTTGGGTTGCTTTTTTTACAGTTTTGGTGGGAGGATGTTATATACCTCAAAAACACGAATTATGACTTCTGATTCAATCCAGTTTATGGCTTCTTTCCTGGTTTGTAATTTTGTGAATCGGTAAACGTTGTCAAAACACCACCAATTTATGTCGTTAACTCATCAACGTTGTTCCAATATTGGCACAATTCAGGACACCGGCAACCCTTAACTAAAAGTAGTTTCGGTTTTTTATTCAGTGAAACGTAGAAGAAAGTTTGTCAGACAGCTGATCCTTAGCATCAAGCTTTTTCTGCAAACTAAATAAAAAAAACAAGTTTTTTTAACTGAAAGCAAGGAGCGACATTAAAACTTAAAACGAACAGAAATTATTCCGTATATGAAAGGGGCTGTCCCCTCCTCAACGCCTCGCTCTTTACTCTAAAGTTTTTTATTGTTTAAAAAAAATAGAGTTGTGAGAAAGTCAAACTTTAGCGTAAAGAGCAAGGCGTTGAGGAGGGGACAGCCCCTTTCATATACGGAATAATTTCTGTTCGTTTTAAGTTTTAATGTCACTCCTTACTTTCAGTTAAAAAAACTTGTTTTTTTTATTTAATTTTTGAACGTTTTTGAATAAATGCAGGTTTTGAACTTATTCCGTATATGAAAGGGGCTGTCCCCTCCTCAACGCCTCGCTCTTTACGCTAAAGTTTTTTATTACGCTAAAGTTGTGAGAAAGTCAAACTTTAGCGTAAAGAGCAAGGCGTTGAGGAGGGGACAGCCCCTTTCATATACGGAATAATTTCTGTTCGTTTTAAGTTTTAATGTCGCTCCTTACTTTCAGTTAAAAAAACTTGTTTTTTTTATTTAATTTTTGAACGTTTTTGAATAAATGCAGGTTTTGATCTTGGCTCACAGTACATGAATAATTAAAACAAAATTTTCATATTAATTTACTTTTATTTGGTTAAATGGGTTCCTCGAAACTTGTTTCAATTTATTTACGAACGTTTTTATTAGTAATAAATATACGTAACTTACGAATTAACTTACGTAACGAACTTCTATATTCATATATTTTTAATACGTATATTAGGGGGTTCGCCCCCTAGTCAATACCTTGCTCTTTAAGCGAAAGTTCAAATTTTGTTCCAATTCTTTAAAAATGACCGCTTAATCACAAAGGCCGTTAATTAGAATAAATAGCTCTTATGAAAGTACTAAAAAATCTTTGGCTTAAAGAGTGAGGTATTGACTAGGGGGTGAACCTAATCATATATGTAATATTTTCTGTTCGTTTAAAGTTTTGATGTTGCTGCTGTTGCAGTTGAAAAACTTGTTTTTTTATATTTAATTTCTGATCTTTTTTTAAATAATGCTGGGAAGTCCGGCGTCCCCTTCATAGCAATGTCCCTTCCCCCATGAAAACTTCCTTCATGGAAAGATCCTCCTACATAACCCCCGACCCCAGGCACGTAAGAAAGAATTTTTTTCGGGGGGGGGGCAATTTGTTTCGGGGGGGCCAAATCCTTCAAACCCATTATTCTGTGAGAAAAATCAGAAAATTATGGGAAAATGAAAAAAAAACGTGAGATTTCGGGGGGGCCCGGGCCTGGAGGCCCCCCCTGCGTACGTCCCTGCCCGAGCCAAATTCAGCCAAATTTTCTCAGGCGCGTAACTTTTGATAAGTAGGATCAAACTTGATGAAACTTATATATTTGAAATCAGCATCAAAATCCAATTCTTTTGATGTATCTATTTGTATCAAAATACCGTTTTCTAGAGTTTCGGTTACCATTGAGCCGGGTCCAAATAACCAATACTATATGTTAACATTGGGTAAAGTTCATAACTTTCAGCCCTCCTTCTGGGGCTTCGAGGGATTAAGTCATCCTAAAAGACATAGTTATATATTTTCGACCATGCTGAACAAAATGGCTATCTCAAAATTTTGATCAGTTGACTTTGGGAAAAAATTGAGCGTGGGAGGGGGCCTAGTTGCCCTCCATTTTTTGGTCACTTAAAAAGGGCACTAGAACTTTTAATTTCCGTTCCAATGAGCCCTCCCACGATATTATAGGACCACTGGGTCGATACAATCACCCGTAGGAAAAAGAAAAAAACAACAAAAAAACAAAAAAAACAAATAAACACGCACCCGTGATCTTTTTTCTGGCAAAAAATGGAAAATTCCACATTTTTGTAGATAGGAGCTTGAAACCTCTACAGTAGGGTTCTCTGATACGCTGAATATGATGGTGTGATTTTCATTAAGGTTCTATAACTTTTAGGGGGTCTTTCCCCCTTTTTTCGAAAATCAGCCAAATTTTCTCAGGCGCGTAACTTTTGATAGGCAAACTTGATGTAACTTATATATTTGAAATCAGAATTAAAATCTGATTCTTTTGATGTATCTATTGGTATCAAAATTCCGTGTTTTAGAGTTTCGGTTACCATTGAGCCGGGTCGCTCCTTACTTACAGTTCGTTACCACGAACTGTTTGATCAACTACTGAGCTATCTGTTTAAATTTTTGATGGTCTTTGCGAAATCTTTATTGTGGTAACACTTCATAAAAGCAAAGTTACACATGACCATAGACTCAACGTACTGTCTTATATGTAAATAGTTAGGATGGAGTAGGATCTGTTCAACTTTCAAAAGTTATTTTTTTTTATTTACCCATAAGAGTGAAGGTTTAAGGCAGACTTTTTTAAATTAGAAAAGATTGTAGCTTAGAGAAACAGTTCACTGATCTGATTGCTGAGTAATAAAAAGATACAAAGACTCAGCAATAGTAGAAAATCATGGACATTTCAGTGTTGGTAAATTCTTTCAAATATCGTTTTGACAATTTCAGCTTTGCGCTTATCTATCAAATTTATAACGTTAAAAAGAGCAGAGAAACATATCATTAATAAATCCTTTATTGACACTTGTAAGTATAACCACAGTTGTAACTGTTGTGACTAGAGGCTCAGGCACTAAAATGAAAACTAAACCACTCTCCGGGGTATTTAAACCTTATCGATTTTTTCTTTATTAAGGTCCTTAAACCGATGGACCAAGGGTATCAGTATCCTTTTTCCTTAGGTCCTTAGAGCAAACCAGGCATCCATATTCTTTTGGTCTTTTATTTAAGAGCACAGAAGATTTCACTATTCAATTCAAAGCTTAGCATTCATAGCTTAGTAAATAATTGCTTTCAAAGACATTTAAAAAAACTACTGGACTGAATAAGGGACTAATATTAGCTCTTCAATCAACTTCCATTTGCTTTCATTAACTTTAGTCAAAATTAAACCAATAAAAATAAAAGCCACGCCCATTTGTTTTATGATAGTCAATTAATCTTTGTTATCAGTGTCTATACACTGCAAATCCTTATATGTATGCTAATATTGAAACACCTTCCTGAGGAAAAGTTACCTCTCTTAAATATTTTTTCATATTCTTGCACATAAATGTGTTCATCCCAGTTTCGTGATTTCATTATTTCATGCATCGATTGATGTATACAAAGTTTTCCTAAACTCATTATTTTCAAAGCTAAGAATTTTGCATTTAAAGGTAGTCGAATGCTAAGTCTGAGAAGCCCAGTAAACCAATACCCCAGTAAATTATGAGTTGGATAAAAAAAAATTATAAAAGTTGTTCAGTTATTCTACCATGGAGAGAAGCAAAATATCATGGTATTAGAGGTGATAGGAGGGGACCGGAGTTATATAGAGGTTCCTCCTGAACACCCTGAGAAAAACAACCTAAATAAATAACGGCTCGTACGGTTGTGTCCTTATAGAGTTTCACTTCGGAATTTCACTTGAACTTCCTTGTTTTCACTTCGCCTTAGATGCCCGCGCTCTGTGCTAGAGTGGGCGAGAAAACTGTCCGGTATTACCGACCGATGATCTTAATTATACTTGACAGATTAGCACAATCTTTAGAGCCACGCTTCAAGATATCTTCTCTCGTAGAAGAGACCTCAGAAACATAAGAGTATCACCCACCTACGAAAGATCATATTATTTCCCAAACCTATAGCCTAGGTGAGAAAATATAGGCACATCAAAAGGGTAAGAAACTTACAATTCGTCTGCTCTAGGCAAAAAACACGAACTAATTTGAAAAAGATTTAAAATATAAAAAAAAGACAAACCCATGGGGATCTTATCCAATTGTCGACAGCGGTGGATGCACAGACGACGCTCTGACCTCCCAACGAAAGGAATAGCCTCCCTTTGATCCCCTCCCTTTGTCTAGAACAGTTATAAGTTCCTGTCTGGTTAGTGCGAAGATTTATGGCCAGGCTGTATTTTTGGACGCTTAGCTAATTAGCGAATCCTTCCCAGACGTCTATAAAATATCAATCAAAAAGAAAATAATAAAAAGGGGCCAAAAGAAATAACAAAAAGACATTTAATTAATATCTAGATAATTTGGACTAAGAATAATATTAAACTTATGAAAAGGACAATTTATCTGTTAACTAGGGTCAGGGGCCCAATATATGGCTTTTGACGAATGCATATGGCTTTTAACGTTTATGAGAATGTTACACCAGTAGCATAGATGAGAAAAAAGGAAACAAAAAATTCTTCTGGAAAATCACTTTAATAAAGTTAGAAGTTTTAAATTTTTAAATATTCATGCATTGATATTTTGTGAAAGCAATATTTGTAAACAATAACTTTCAATAAGCTATCCTCTAAATCCATAATTAATTAATTTTAAAGTTCTGCGTGGTCAAAATTATATCTATTCATTGACTTACAGAAAGTTAACTACCTCAGTTCAGGGGTAATAAGGAAGACTACAGAATCTTAAATTGCACAACCCATACAATTTTAAGTATATGAGCTTATACCAGGGAAAGAAATAAGTTTAATCTCGTACAAATGCAGTAAAACTAAAATTGGGGCTTTGGCACCGGGGTCGGACCTCTCTGGACCTAAAGTGGAACAGCTCACTCAGAAAACAACCCCTAGAAAATACTACCCCTCCGTCATGGCTGGTTTGTCTCCAATCACTTTCGACTCATAAAAAAAGGACTTGAGCTCTCAATTTCTGAACTAATGAGCCCCCTCCGAAGTTTTCTGCCACCTTGAGGTGGAGGTGTGAATGAGAAAGGGGCAGTACCCCTCCTAAACGGAAGTAATTTTGCTTATTTTGAGGTTTAATGTTACTCTTTACTTTCATAATAACAGCGTACACCAGAAATATTCCCAGGAGTCATAATGGAATAGATATGAATTTCATATTTTTGACGCGTTTTTTTTTGAAGTTTCTTTTGTACAGAAAGTATTTGTTATTGGGAATCATATGGACATTTTTTACGGGGAAGTTTTCTGCAGAGGTAGTGGGGAGATTGTCTGCTGGAATTTTAGTGGGGGAGTTTTTAGCTGTTTAATTCCTTTCAGCAAGGATTCCACGGGGGGGGGTATTCTCTAGGGGTTATTTTCCAAGAGGGGGATATTTTCCGAGGAGAAACCCGTAACCGTTATGAACAATAAAAAAAAATACAGGAAAATATTTTGCCCTACACCTCAGAACCCAATTAAAAAAAGAAACCCTCTATAACTGATTTCCAATTTTTTGATTTTCTTGGGTGCAGGAATTAGCGAGCTTTTATCCCAGCTTTAAATACTTTTGGGTCTCCGAAACGAACAAATGTCCTGTGAACTGTTGAAGCTTTTCCCTGGGTCTTCCTTTTTATTCTTGATCCTTGCAAGTTTATAACTCCACGTACAAACATGTTTTCTCTAGTTGTTCTAGATAAATGAAACTTTCAAGGAAAAAAATCTCATGCCTGGATTTAAGAGATAAGAAGTCTGGTAGAAAATGAGAATCCAGGTTAATGGTATTGAATTGGCGGATGACATAACAGTGCTTGAGTAAAGCAAAAAGAGGTTTAAAATTACTAGACGACATCACGGTAAAAGCAAACCATTTTGGTCTACGTGTGAATGCTGAGATAACCAAATGAATGGCAACAAGTGACTCTCCTCTGCCCACTAAATGTGGCGACAAGATCTTAACCAAGTTGTCCAGTTTAAATACCTAGGAAGTATAATCGAGAACACTGGCTCGACAGTGAAAGAAGTACTCACCTTAATAGGACAGGCAAATGAAGCATTCAACAAACTACGTCAAGTATGTAGATCTCAGAGATTTTTCTCTGCACCTAAAGCTACACCTTTTCAACAGCAATATTATTCCAATACTATTCTATGCAACAGAAACATGGCACCTGAATCAAGAGCAAAAGAGAAGAGTCTTGCTTTTCAAAACTCATGTCTTCGCAGAATACTGATTATTGACTGGTTACAGAAGATGACAAACCAGTGCATCCGTGAAATGACCTGACAACCTCTAGTAACCGACATCATCAGAGTAAGAAGGTGGAGATATTTGAGACACGTCCTAAGTATGGACGACCATAGACTCCCAAAAGCCGCTTTACACTGCCAACCACCAGAAAATCTTGGCCGGGGAAGACCAAGTGCTAAGGTTGGTCGAAAAATATCTTTTGGGAGGGCAAAGACCTTACACATAACATAACTTTACTAATCATGCTGCAATGTAGTAAGACAAGGCTGAATGCCCGAGATAAAGCTTGGTTAAGATTATAAAAAAATATTTTGTGATTTCTTAAAAAATGTCCATTACAGAGGCTTAAAACAGGTTTGGACGAAGTATTGGTTTCCACCTGGAGGGTTTGAATCAGGGTTACCAACTGGACACATTTTATGTAAAAAAAAAAACACATTCTCGCGTGCAGGAAACACAATGACACAAAAGGGCAAGATATAGGCTAAGCATATTTTCGAAATTTGGGACACAAAAAGGCAAAAAGGGATATATTTTTTAAATTTATAACATAAATGAAACATTTCCTAACTGGATATATATTTTGGTAAAAAAAAGTGCTACTTTCCCCAAGGTAGTACTTTTTTCGGTACTTTTTTTTAAACATCCAGGTCTTACCGGAGATTTCGTAAGTAAAGGATTTTCTCCATACTATATTTTCTCCATGTTTATGTGAGTTTCGTGCTTTCACACTAAGTCATTTTGTATGAACGTTTTTAAGGGTTTTTTATTCGTCTTTATTATATTTGATGTTAACTGGACGCTTTTAATAATACAACTAGCCAGAAAAAACTCTAATTTTGAGATTTTAGGATGGACACATTTTAGTTAATAATGATGTATGTTTGCATTCTCAGGGGGGCACATTCATGAACCCAGAAGTCGGCAACCCTGGTCTGGACATGAGTATATAGCAGAAGCAGTAGTAATAAAGTAACAGTGAACAAAAAGACTGTCATTCAATGTTCATTGTGCAAAATTCCCAAACGCCTTATATTTGCACTGAAGTTTAACCTACGGTTTACTGAAATTTATTATGATAAACTAACTAATATTAAAATTAAAATACTAACGACTCGACGAAGCAAAAATCCCTTGAAAGTCCTCGCACACTCTTTCTCCACCTAAAATATTTAAAACTAACAAACACCTCTACTTCATGTTACAGTTTAACCTAAAATATTAAAATGTAAAAAAATAAAATATAAAATACTACTCCGAATAACTGATCACGGGCAAAATTGGTCGGAGCCAACGCAACTTCGAGGCTTTTCCTCTACCTCAATCAATCAAAGGGGTCTTTTCTTTTGTTTTATTGTTCTAAAGAATGTGCTAAGAATAAATATTCTTTCTTCGGCTAAGCATCGACTCAAGGAAAATCATGCTGACAAATGTAAAACAATTACATGGTGCTTCGTTTAGTCGGGGTTTATCAGGAAGTCTATGGTTTTGAACGTGATTTTGCTGTGTCCCACGTTTATCACAAGACAATAATTTAATTTAACCAGGTCGTGAAAGAGTAATGCCAGTTTTAGGAAAAAAAAGTTTATAAAGAGCACTTGACAGGGCAAATTTTTGATTAAACAAACGTTGACGTTTCTGAAAATCTTTGAATTCTTTTAGCATTTTGACGACAAGTGAAGGTACGAAAAAACCTCAAATTATACTTTCTCAATTACAGTTAGATGTTAGCACAGTGGATTAACGCTCTGCTAAGAGACACGGGGCCCAGGCATCAATTCCAGCTACCTCAAGGCTGGGTTATAGGCGTGTTACCTGTCTCTCATTGGCTATGCAATAACGGTGCCTAAGCAAAGAGCAAAGCTCTATGTATTATTTCTTTTTTTTCAGCAAGGCACTTCGCATAGAAGAAGTTGTAGCAGAAACTTTGGTTCGGAGGAGACTCATTCGATTAGGCATTAAAAGTTGTAGTGCCCATTTTAAGAGTCAAAAGTGGTTGGAGAGAAATTCAAGCAAAGGGGAGGAGGATGCTCAATTGCCCAAAACGCAATATGCGCAATACTACTACCTCTACTAAGGCTACAACTACTACTTCTACCGCTGAGGGGGATGATCAATTTACCAGAAGGCAATATGTGCACGCAATTAATACTACTACAATTACTACTACTGCTACTGGTACTAATACTACCGCTACTACTACTGCTGCTGCTACCACTACTGATAAAACTACTACTACTACTACTGCTATTCCAATACTACTACTACTATTACTACTACTACTAGATAATTTCGGAGACCACACTGCCTTTCCATGACGATAAAATAAAAGTTCAAAATAGGGATAAAATCCTTTTTAATAGACAGCACATAGAAATTCACAAAAATACCAGATATTTCGGTCACATATACAGTGCCCGTCACCAGTTTTACTACTGATGACGGTCACTGTATATGTGACCGAAATATCTGGTATTTTTATGAATTTCTATACACTGTCTATTAAAATTTTATCCCTATTTTGAACTTTTATTTTATCTACTACTACTAATACCACAATTACTACTTACTACTGCTACTAATGTTACTATTACTACTACTACTACTACTACTGCTTTTACCACTATTACTAATAATACTACTGCAACTACTAATTCTACTTCGATTACTACTAAGCCTAAGGGTATTATGGTGAAAACTTCAGGTAAAAACTGCAACCACTACTACTACTACTGATACTACTACTACTACTGCTACTACTACTACTACTACTACTATTCTTGTTTTAACCGTTGAAAGTGAATATATCAATTAAAAAGGAACAGAAATAAATTTAAAAAAAATCTTCCACAAAACTTTTTTAATTGAGAGTTAAGAGGTACATTAAACAAAAGACGAGCAGAAATAAAGTCAAATAATTGTTCAAGCTTAAGACTACCATAAATCAACATCAACAAATAAATGAAACCCAAAACGAACAGAAATTTCACTAAATAACCAATTTAAACTCAAAACGAGCAAAAACTACCAAAAAGAGGAGTAAGGCTTAATACCCATGTTTCTTCAAAAGTCCAGAATATAATTTGCCATTTACTTAAAGCAAAATTCATTTTAAACATTTCCTCTGCTTTAACTTGAATAAATCCAAAACATTAAGACTTCAAGGAATAAACATCAGTACATATGTTAAACTATCAATCCACATTCATTTGTTGTTGTTTTTTTCAAAAATATTGGTTATAATTATGATTTTTCTTATTATTTTTTTTTTGTGTTATGAGAAACAAAAGCACATATCTCGAAATAAAGACTATTTTCAGTAAAGTGCAACTTAAGTTCCAGTCTTTAGAAGGAACAGGGGGTGGTAGCCCAACTCCTCTTTGTGGTAGTTTCTGTTCGTTTTGAATTTAACTTCGTTGTTTATTGTGATTTCTGTTCGCTTTGGGTTTTATTTATATTGATGGGGATTTGTGGTGGTTTTATGCTTAAAAAATTATTTGACTTTGCTGCTGCTAATCTTTGGTTTAAGGTAGCTCTTTACTTTTCTTTGAAAAACTTCTTTTATGGAAAAGAATTATTTTAAAATTAATGTAAATAAAGACCAAGCAACTATAACGTGGATTCAACGCTTTATGTGCCATCGACAGCTCTGAAAGACCTTTAACCGTTTTTTATTTATCTTTTGTTGTAAAACAATCTTCAGTTTGGTGTGAATTTTATTAATGATTATTCCAAAAACTTTTTTCTTAATTTTGGACACGTTCCTTGGATAACTTAACATTTATTGAATATAGATTCTTCAGGCCTTGTTTGAAAGAATCAAACTAAGAAATTCTTTACATCTACTCAAGCAAGTATATACAATTTTAAAGCATGAGTGGTTTTAAAAAGGAAACTTTCATCAAATTATTTCTTCAGATTTCCAGTGAGAGGAATCTATCAAACTAAGTAATGTCAAAAGCAATTGATTACCGTTTCAATAGACACAAATTTGGAGATCAGTGCTATATTTACAAGCCAAGGCCATATTTCTGAACCTGATTCCTGCAGTTTAGTATCAACACATATTATATAGTACCGGGAGCCTGGCGGCTTCACCAACGGACCCCGGCACTCGGCGCGCGGCAGGCTTCTATATATGGATTCTCATTGTCGCTTGTCTTCTAACCACAGCAATTTGACATCCTTTCATACTGCAGTTTTTTCAAAGATATTTGATTATTAAAGCAAGTCCAATTTCTAACAGCGATATCTACTATGCTTCAAACTTTTGATTTTATTTTTTAAGGTTTTTGAATTGTTGTAATCACTTGTTAAAATGTATACAAATATTTTTGCAACTACCAGTTTTTGGCTCTTTATACAATTTGGGGGAGACCAGCCCACATTCACCACTTTTCTGGTTATTTATTTTTGTAAACACAGTTTTCGACTTTCAATAATTCTGAAAGTTCCCACATTTATATTCATTTTTGGGGTATCTCTAAAAAAACCCTGACGAAAAATGTTTCTGGATGTAACAGAAAAACAGGTTACGCTGATGTAGCCCAAAAGTGGCAAACCGTGGCCATCCCGGATACACGTTCGCCACAGACTGACCGACGTTCACCACCGTCTTAACTCAAGTCAAGAAAAGCTCTTACTTCTCTAAAATTAGTCCTAGAATTTGTTGCTTATCAGATTTTTAATTTTCTTTCAGAATTCAGATACAAAAAAAAACAGGCTCAATTCTAGCTAAGTTTACTTTTGAAGGCTATCTCATTAGATAGAACGCTATTGCCGATTAACGCATCTTGTATCCTGAAAGGTCAACAACACCAAACTTCAGCCTTTTGGCAAGTCTTGAAGTCCCACCTGAGACTGAGGGCTTACCTAATCCTGTTACAACCTGGGACTTTAAGACGCACGATTCTTCTTCAGTAGGCACAAACTTGCTCGGTTCTACGCATTTCAAGAATAAAAAATCAAGTTCAACTGGATATTCCTTCAAAACTTCCGTAGCAAAGAAGAACTTACAACTTTTTTACCTGCAAGTCTAACTAAAACAAAGTCACCAACTTTTATTGGCTTGTTTCCCACATCTTCCTCATCTTCTCCTAGCTTAAGAATGTCCTCACTCTCATCGTCAAGCTCCATCTCTACATGATTAGACTCACTTTCACTTTCGAGGAATAATTGCTTGCTTGCTTCTTGCAATTTAGCTTTCTTTGCACTCTTCTTCTCTTGAGTTTTCTGTTCTTTCTTCCTATTTTTTGCAGCTTTCAGTTCCTCTTTCTGGCGGATTCTTCCCTTCACTGGGGTATCAGTCAAAACTTCGGTAGTCTTTTTTTTCACTGCATGTCTGATTTGTTTTCTCAGAGAACCTTCTGGAAATGGAGACACATCAACTAATTCAGAGAAGCTTTTTTCAGCGACGTAAAGGGAATCCTGAGAAAGATTGGGTATCGTTCTCATGGTTGGTGGGCTGGTTAATCACATCATCGTCAGCAAAAGAAGCAGTGAGTGATGGAGGTTCCATGTCACCGTGGTTCGAAGTCGATGGTCGATCAGAGACATATGAACTGAGGAACTCGTGATCTTTGAAAATCTGGGAATTGAAAGGAAAAATGCCGGTGCAGCGAAAACAGCTGATTATTTTGTCTGTGGTCAGTGCTTTGGGATAGGTTGTCCATTTAAAGGGAATTCTGAGAAAGTTCGGGTATCGTTCTCACGGTTGGTGGGCTGGTTAATCACATCATCGTCAGCAAAAGAAGCAGTGAGTGATGGAGGTTCCATGTCACCGTGGTTCGAAGTCGATGGTCGATCAGAGACATATGAACTGAGGAACTCGTGATCTTTGAAAACCTGGAGATTAAAAGGGACAATGCCGGACATTGTCCGGCCATAATTTTCCATTTTCGAGAAATAACAAAAGAAAAAACATAAGTCATAATACAGAATCATATCTGTCTCCCGTTTGAGATTCTACATATTTATAACATAAATACTTTGCAGTGATTTATTTTTACTGTTGTAAAAACTAATTAAAGGACTTTTGTCCCTGTGTGGGTAGTCTAAGAGGAGCGTTTCTTGATATATATTTCTTTGGGAACCTTTCCAGGAGAATAAATAGGATTTTTCCGGGCAGCTTCGCCGAAAGGAAATCTGTAATGAACTGTTGTTTACGCAATCCATTCTTTCACAATCATTCTGTCACTGATTGAAAGTTGTAAACTACAGCGTAATATATAGCCTCAAAACGGTGGCCCAGTTCCAAAACAAGACACTCGTACTTCGTTTTGATTTTGTTTTCAGTGCCATTTCAGTTATAATTTTTATTTTAGATATCTTTAAAAGTAACAGTTAAAACTAAATCATTGCGTTTACTCTATCATTTCGTGAGCTACTGCCGAAAAAAAATTTTCAGTTGGCTTTTCTTTCAAGAAATTGTCTCTGCTTAAAGGGGGAGGGCAACTCTGTCAGTAAACCTTACAAAAGTTGCGAACTATACGAGAATTATAGAAGAATAAGATTGATGAAATGTTCGCTTGAGCGTGGTTTTACCCGTCGATACGTTTTCCTTTATAAAGTATACATTTACAATTTAATGATGAAAGACGTTGGTACTCAAAATATTTGACACCCCTGAAGTAAAATGAACTTGAACATACGAGGGGAGCTACTAAAAACCTCAAATAACTAGACGAAAAAACTAAAGAGATAAAAGAGGAAATTACTAACTATATTGTAACGTTAATATTAAAGACTGATTTGGCTTTAAAGTTAATTTTTTTTCTGTCAAATACCGATTTCCTTTTGACTACAAGTTCAGTTTATACATGGGAATGAAATAATTAATTTGAAGAATGTGATGTAACAGTCCAATTGGGCAGAACTTTTTACAACACTTTTTACGTAAAAATATTCACCAAAAATTCAGAACTGAGTGGTACAATGTCATTTCTGTATATGTCAAGGCCGTACCCAGGATTTTTTCAGAGGGGGTTTTACTCAATTTTTTTATTTATTTTTTTTTTTGGGGGGGGGGGGCTTACACGAAAAACCTAAAAAAACGCATACAAAATTTTTTATATCCATTTTTGTTACGTTTTTACGAGTCAGACAAACATTTCGGGGGGAGGGGGTCAAACCCCCCTAATCCCCCTCTGGGTACGGCCTTGGTATATGTTTTAAAATTCATAGCTTACCTTTACGAATCTGGTAACATTTGGATTACCACGTAAATTTTGATAAAACAAATTTTTTACTGTATCTATTTCTGTCTCTTATTTCGGGTAATTAACAATCGTCGAGGAAAATGCCAAGAGTCTGAGGTAGAAAATAAAAATAATATGTAGCTACATCTCCTTTAGGATAGCACAATTCCGTGTCAGCCAAAAGTAGTGATAGCGTATGACTGAAAGAATTGTGAAACCTGTTTCATTCCTTTCCCGAAGTTCTGCTTCTCTTTATTGAAAGTAGGAGGATCCGTAACTATCCCAGAGATATAATTTCATCCATAGAGTGGAAGGAAATGGTCTTTATAGAAACCACTATTTCCACGGAAGTTTCAGTGAAGGTGTTCATATACGGACATCATTGCTTTGCGCATATATAACACTTCTTTTGAGCAGTCAAAAATGTTAAAATATAACATTTTTACTGTATTTTTGATTGCCTCAAACAATATGCAGTTAAAATCATTTTGTACTGCTGGTAATAATATAAAAAAAATCTTATACAATTCTAACATTAAGTCTATTAAAGGGCTAAAAAAAAGCTGGAACCAACCTAACGTACATAATGCCAGAACATACTTGTTATATACATAATATACACATGTATACGTAATGTCAGAACATAGTTTCAGAACATACTTGCCGTTTCCCAATCTATGAAACTGAAATTCCCGATTTTCTTGACCTTAATGGGTTAAAGCCTCTTATTTTTAATGTGATTTCGCAGAAACATGTCAACAGATACAAATTACTGGTAAGCGTATTTAAAACTATAGAAACATGGGCCTTGACGCCTTGTTCCAACAGCAAATCCAGTTTGTTACCCTATGTACCATATGGAACTTAAGGTGATCATAAAATCACTGTAACGGACTTAAGGTGAACTTAAGGCATCTTATACTACTTCCTATGCTTCATAAATCTCACGGTTGGTGTATTATTTCTGTTGAATTTGAATTTTTTGTCACTGTTGCTCCTCCACGTAACCTCAGCTGTAGCAATTCAAAAGGCGTTATTTTAAGTTCTACAGTTTAGCAGAAAAACAGGAAAATACTTTCTTTTCACTCTTATCAAGAACCAGCTGTTCGCAAAGGGATGTTTTAAGGCATCCAAGATATAACAAAAACATTTTCGTCAAAAAGCGGCATTTCCCTCGCTATCTCTATAGATGAGAAACGAGGGATTGAAACAAATTACAAAAAAAAATTAAATATCTTGAGATCCAAAGAAGAATAGAAAATGGTTTGCATCAATGAATAGAGCTTGGTTAGTTCGAGGATGTGTACTTTAAATTTTGTTTAAAAAAAAGTAAAATAACTCCTTTTGAATTACTATAGCTAAACTATCATTTAAAACAAAAATTACCTGTAAAACACTGAGATGCTCGGAAGTGAACATTTGGTAGTATTCATTAGCTTGAAGTATGATCCCATCTTTTATCCATGAAAAATCTGCTCCTGGTTCTGCTCTTGCTCCACATGTCATGTTTGTTATACCCCCAAGAAACCCGTAAAATTGTTCTTCATGGCCGGGTGACCACTTTGGCTTATCTACAAAAAAAAAATCATTTTGGTTTAAGTTTAGAAATGCAAACTCTGAATTGATCTTCATTTTCATATTATGTTTTAGAGGTAATTACTTGGCAAGAAAAAAAAAAAAAAAAAAAAAAAAAAAAAAAAAAAAAAAAAAAAAAAAAAAAAAAAAAAAAAAAAACTGTCATCCTAATCCAGAAATTGAGACAAATGTGCAATTGAACGAGGTTTTTACTCATCTATCCAACTACCTAGGACCAAACAGTATAACCGAACCATCAACCAAATAGAAAATGTCCAAATCCATGCAAAGTCGTCACCAATAAATGTAAGTCGTTGTAAATTTACAAGCAAAAGCACCTTAAATCTAGCGAAATATTTCCAAGTAGAACCTTCCATTAGGGCTCATCAGAAGAAATACCACCTACCTTAACGGTTTTCGAGGCTTTACTTTCTTTACTCGGCACAGGGGAGCCTCTACCATAAGCTCTATATGGTATCCCTATGTCAGGTAAAACTTGTGAAATACATGCATACTAGTAAAGCTATTAAAAATTACATACAAAATGAGTTTCATTGTTTCCTTAATAAAATCCCAGAGGTCACTGAGCAAAGACCATTCTGGAACAAATGAAGACTGGTCTAGATGTGAGTTATAAAAAAAAAAGTCTTTTATTGGTATCCGGAACCAATTACAGATTTAAAGTTCTTCAAGCTTGTTTGAAAACAGTGTACAAATTCAAAATTTCAAAAAAGAAAAGCGAAAGTGAAATTATATTAAAATATCATTCAGTATTTCTTTATAATTTTTGTATATTTACATAAAAGTTCATGATACATAAAACTAAATTTTTTGAATTGCCAACTAAATTTTTTGGCAGAAAAACCTCTTAAGATCAGTTTTTCGCTCAGCTTTTTACATCTATTTTTAAAATCTGTGTAATTACTGCATATTTTTGCATACCTAAATAATTGGGAATAATAAGCTGAATAAGTAATATTTGAATGTATATTACTTTCAAGGAATGGAAAATTAATTACTTCAAATTAAAATCATCCGTTTGATTGAAACCAAGAGCTGTGAAGCAAAATACTTGGTAAAAATTCGACCATAGAGTAAAGTTGAGATGAAGTCGAAGATGGAACTAGGATTGACTGAACATCAGAGGCAACACTATAGCGTTACCTATAGTAAAGGCCATACGGCTCCAATGTTTTATCATCATTTTTTCCCCAGAGGCACTTCATATGGAAGGAGTCGTCGCATAAGCTTCCAATGGGGCTCATTCGATTGGAAATCGAGACTTTTAGTGCCCTTTTAAGAGTCAAAAGTGGAGGGTGACTAGCCCCCCCACGCTTTTCTTTTCCCAAATGCATCTGATAAAAATTTTGAGATAGTCATTTTGTTGAAAAAAGTTCAAAGATCATATAACAAAAACTCCTGTGTAGACACAATCCCCCAGGTTGTAAGTTATGCCCTGGGGGCATATATGGTTCTTATGGAAGGAATGCTCGTATAAACTTGAGAGAGGGCTAATTTGATCAGAAATTGAAAGTTGTAGCTCATGTTTTAAGAGTCAAAAGAGGTCGGAGGGAAACAAGCCAACCCCCTCCACGAACTTTTTTCCTCAAACACATCCGATAAGAACTTTGAGATAGTCATTTTTTAAATAGTTCAAAGATCATATAACGAAAATCCCGGGTCGATACAAGCCCCCAGGGCCGAGGGCAGGCGTTGTAAGTTATGACCTGGGGGAACATATGATTCTTAGGAAAGGGATGATCGAATAAACTTAAAGGAGGGCTCATTTGATTGGAAACTGAAAGTTCTAGTTCACTTTTTAAGGGTCAAAAGATATCTGAGGGAAACAAGCCCCCTTCCCCCCTCCATGCCCTAAGTGCATCAGATAAAAATATTGAGATAGACATTTTGTTAAGAATAGTTCGAAGTTCAGATAGCAAAAACTCCGGTGTCAACACAGCACCCCAGGGTCTGGAGGTGGGCGTTGTAAGTTATGCCCCGGGGGCATATATGGTTGTTATAGAAGGGATGCTCGTAAAAACTTCGGAGAGGAATCATTTGATTGGAAATTGAAAGTTCTCGTTCACTTTTTAAGAGTCAAAAGAAATCGGAGGGCAAATAGCCCCCCCCCCCTCTCCACGCCCTATTTTCCTCAAACCCATCCAATAAGATCTTTGAGAGAGCCATATTTTTCAAAATAGTTCAAAAATCATATGACGAAAACTCCGGAGCTAACACAATCCTTTAGGGCCCCGGGTAGGCGTTGTAAGTTATGCCTGGGGGCATATAGAGCTGTTATATAAGGGATAGCCACAAAAATACCAGAGAGGGCTCATTCGATTTGAAATTGAAAGTTTTAGCTCAGTTTTCAAGAGTCAAAAGAGATCAGAGGGCAACTACCCCCCCCCCCGTCCCTTTTCTCTAAAATGCATCCGATAAAAATTTTGAGATAGGCATTTTGCTAAGAATAGTTCAAAGGTCAGATAAGAAATAAATCCGGTGTCAATACAACCCCCCAGGGCCTGGGGGAAGGCGTTGCAAGTTATGCCCTGGGGGCACATATGGTTCTTATAGAAGGAATACTCGTATAAACTTCAGAGAGGGCTCATTTGATAGGAAATTTAAAGTTCTAGTTAAATTTTAAAGAGTAAAAAGATTGTAGGGAAACTAGCCCCCCTCCCTCCACGCCCTTTTTTCCTCAAACCCATCCGATAAGAACTTTGAGATAGCATTTTTTTAAAAACTGGTTCAAAGATCATGTAACGAAAACTCCGGGGTCGGCACAACCCCCCAGAGCCCGCTGGCAGGCGTTGTAAGTTATACACCAGGGGAATATATGGTTCTTATGGAAGGGATAAAGGTAAAAACTTCAGTGACGGTTCATTTGATTGGAAATTGAAAGTTATAGTTCAGTTTTTGAGAGTCAAAAGAGATTGGAGGCAACTAGCCCGTCCCCCATGCCCTTTTTCCCCAAATGCATTCGAAAACAATACTGAGATAGCCATTTTGTTAAAAATAGTTCAAAAATCCGATAACAAAACTCTAGTTTCGACAGTCGCAAAAACTCCTCAGGGCCCGGGGGCAGGCTTTGTAAATTATGCCCTGGGGTATATATGGTTCTTATGAAAGGGATGTTCGTATAAACTTCAGAGAGGGCTCATTTAATTAGACATTGAAAGACGAAGTCCATCAAAATAATCCATATAAAGGGGGATAGAAAAAAAACCCTGCTTAGCTCCTGATTCAATACAAAACCAGTGCTAACCTCATTTCCTGCCTTAACCGCAGCAGTGTTATTCTCGTACATAGCACTAATCACTTTAATATATTTGTGTGGTATACAATACGAGGATAAAACCTTTGCTAAAGCTCTTCTATCAATAGAATCGAACGCTTGCTCATCATCTATAAAACTGAGGACCAAAGGTGTTTGACAACTCAGGCACTTCTCAATTATTGACCTAAGGGTGAAAATTTGGTCGACATATCTTCTATCTTTTCTAAAACCCGCACTTTTCTTCTCTTAAAACTTTGTGTACAGCATCTCTCTGTCTAAAAAGTATCATATTGCTAAGCAATTGGCTACCTACCGAGACCAGACTAATGCCTCGGTAATTACAACTCTCACACTTATCACCTTTCCTATAAAGAAAAATCAATAGAATGTAACTGTGGCAAGGTAAACCATGACAAAACACTACTAAAATATTCCAACTCTTGCATTTCAACGAAAGAAATTCAAAATGAACTTTGAAAAATCAAGAGAATGTAACTGTGACAAGGTAAAGCACAACAAAACACTACTGAAATATTCCAACTCTGGCATTTCAACGATAGAAATCCAAAAATCAGCTTTGAAAAATCAAGAGAATGTAACTGTGACAAGGTAAACCACGACAAAACACAACTGAAATATTCTAACTCTTGCATTTCACGAAAGAAATTCAAAATGAACTTTGAAAAATCAAGAGAATGTAACTGTGACAAGGTAAAGCACAACAAAACACTACTGAAATATTCCAACTCTTGTATTTCAACGAAAGAAATCAAAAATGAACTTTGAAAAAGCAAGAAAATGTAACAGTGACAAGGTAAAGCACCACAACACACTACTGAAATATTCCAACTCTTGCATTTCACGAAAGAAATTCAAAATGAACTTTGAAAAATCAAGAGAATGTAAATGCGACAAGGTAAAGCACAACAAAACACTACTGAAATATTCCAACTCTTACATTTCAACGAAAGAAATCGAAAATGAACTTTGAAAAATCAAGAGAATGTAACAGTGACAAGGTAAAGCACAACAAGACACTACTGAAATATTCCAACTCTTGCATTTCAACGAAAGAAATTCAAAATGAACTTTGAAAAATCAAGAGAATGTAACTGTGACAAGGTAAACCACGACAAAACACTACTGAAATATTCCAACTCTTGCATTTCAATGAAAGAAATTCAAAATGAACTTTGAAAAATCAAGAGAATGTAACTCTGGCAAGGTAAACCATGACAAAACACTACTAAAACATTCCAACTCTTGCATTTCAACAAAAGAAATTCAAAATGAACTTTGAAAAATCAAGAGAATGTAACTGTAACAAGGTAAGCCATTACAAAACACTACTGAAATATTCCAACTCTTGCATTTCAACGATAGAAATCCAAAAATGAGCTTTGAAAAATCAAGAGAATGTAACTGTGACAAGGTAAACCACGACAAAACACTACTGAAATATTCCAACTCTTGCATTTCAATGAAAGAAATTCAAAATTAACTTTGAAAAATCAAGAGAATGTAACTGTGACATGGTAAACCACGAAAAAAACACTACTGAAATATTCCAACTCTTGCATTTCAATGAAAGAAATTCAAAATTAACTTTGAAAAATCAAGAGAATGTAACTGTGGCAAGGTAAACCATGACAAAACACTACTGAAATATTCCAACTCTTGCATTTCAACGAAAGAAATTCAAAATGAACTTTGAAAAATCAAGAGAATGTAACTGTCACAAGGTAAACCATAACAAAAACACTACTGAAATATTCCAACTCTTGCATTTCAACGATAGAAATCCAAAAATGAGCTTTGAAAAATCGAGAGAATGTAACTGTAACAAGGTAAAGCACGACAAAACACTACTGAAATATTCCAACTCTTGCATTTCACGAAAGAAATTCAAAATGAACTTTGAAAAATCAAGAGAATGTAACTGTGACAAGGTAAAGCACAACAAAACACTACCGAAATATTCCAACTCTTGCATTTCAACGTAAGAAATCCAAAATGAACTTTGAAAAAACAAGAGAATGTAACAGTGACAAGGTAAAGCACAACAAGACACTACTGAAATACTCCAACTCTTGCATTTCACGAAAGAAATTGAAAATGAACTTTGAAAAATCAAGAGAATGTAACTGTGACAAGGTAGAGCACAACAAAACACTTCTGAAATATTCCAACTCTTGCATTTCAATGAAAGAAATTCAAAATTAACTTTGAAAAATCAAGAGAATGTATCTGTGGCAAGGTAAACCATGACAAAACACTACTGAAATATTCCAACTCTTGCATTTCAACGAAAGAAATTCAAAATGAACTTTGAAAAATCAAGAGAATGTAACTGTCACAAGGTAAACCATAACAAAACACTACTGAAATATTCCAACTCTTGCATTTCAACGATAGAAATCCAAAAATCAGCTTTGAAAAATCAAGAGAATGTAACTGTGACAAGGTAAACCACGACAAAACACTACTGAAATATTCCAACTCTTGCATTTCACGAAAGAAATTCAAAATGAACTTTGAAAAATCAAGAGAATGTAACTGTGACAAGGTAAAGCACAACAAAACACTAGACTGAAATATTCCAACTCTTGCATTTCAACGAAAGAAATCCAAAATGAACTTTGAAAAAGCAAGAGAATGTAACAGTGACAAGGTAAAGCACAACAAGACACTACTGAAATATTCCAACTCTTGCATTTCACGAAAGAAATTCAAAATGAACTTTGAAAAATCAAGAGAATGTAACTATGACAAGGTAAAGCACAACAAAACACTCCTGAAATATTCCAACTCTTGCATTTCAACGAAAGAAATCCAAAATGAACTTTGAAAAATTAAGAGAATGTAACAGTGACGATATAAATCACAACAAGACACTACTGAAATATTCCAACTCTTGCATTTCAACGAAAGAAATTCAAAATGAACTTTGAAAAATCAAGAGAATGTAAAAATCCAAAATGAACTTTGAAAAATCAAGAGAATGTAACTGTGACAATGTAAACCACGACAAAACACTACTGAAATATTCCAGCTCTTGCATTTCAAGGAAAGAAATCCAAAATGAACTTTGAAAAATCAAGAGAATGTAACTGTGACAAGGTAAACCATAACAAAACACTGCTGAAATATTCCAACTCTTGCATTTCAAGGAAAGAAATCCAAAATGAACTTTGAAAAATCAAGAGAATGTAACTGTGACAAGGTAAACCACGACAAAACACTACTGAAATATTCCAACTCTTGTATTTCAAGGAAAGAAATCCAAAATGAACTTTGAAAAATCAAGAGAATGTAACTGTGACAAGGTAAACCACGATAAAACACTATTGAAATATTCCAACTCTTGCATTTCACGAAAGAAATTCAAAATGAACTTTGAAAAATCAAGAGAATGTAACTGTGATATGGTAAACTCAACAAAACACTACTGAAATATTTCAACTCTTGCATTTCAACGAAAGAAATTCAAAATGAACTTTGAAAAATCAAGAGAATGTAACTGTGACAAGGTAAACCATAACAAAACACTACTGAAATATTCCAACTCTTGCATTTCAACGATAGAAATCCAAAAATCAGCTTTGAAAAATCAAGAGAATGTAACTGTGACAAGGTAAACCACGACAAAACACAACTGAAATATTCTAACTCTTGCATTTCACGAAAGAAATTCAAAATGAACTTTGAAAAATCAAGAGAATGTAACTGTGACAAGGTAAAGCACAACAAAACACTACTGAAATATTCCAACTCTTGCATTTCAACGAAAGAAATCAAAAATGAACTTTGAAAAAGCAAGAAAATGTAACAGTGACAAGGTAAAGCACCACAACACACTACTGAAATATTCCAACTCTTGCATTTCACGAAAGAAATTCAAAATGAACTTTGAAAAATCAAGAGAATGTAAATGCGACAAGGTAAAGCACAACAAAACACTACTGAAATATTCCAACTCTTACATTTCAACGAAAGAAATCGAAAATGAACTTTGAAAAATCAAGAGAATGTAACAGTGACAAGGTAAAGCACAACAAGACACTACTGAAATATTCCAACTCTTGCATTTCAACGAAAGAAATTCAAAATGAACTTTGAAAAATCAAGAGAATGTAACTGTGACAAGGTAAACCACGACAAAACACTACTGAAATATTCCAACTCTTGCATTTCAATGAAAGAAATTCAAAATGAACTTTGAAAAATCAAGAGAATGTAACTCTGGCAAGGTAAACCATGACAAAACACTACTAAAACATTCCAACTCTTGCATTTCAACAAAAGAAATTCAAAATGAACTTTGAAAAATCAAGAGAATGTAACTGTAACAAGGTAAGCCATAACAAAACACTACTGAAATATTCCAACTCTTGCATTTCAACGATAGAAATCCAAAAATGAGCTTTGAAAAATCAAGAGAATGTAACTGTGACAAGGTAAACCACGACAAAACACTACTGAAATATTCCAACTCTTGCATTTCAATGAAAGAAATTCAAAATTAACTTTGAAAAATCAAGAGAATGTAACTGTGACATGGTAAACCACGAAAAAACACTACTGAAATATTCCAACTCTTGCATTTCAATGAAAGAAATTCAAAATTAACTTTGAAAAATCAAGAGAATGTAACTGTGGCAAGGTAAACCATGACAAAACACTACTGAAATATTCCAACTCTTGCATTTCAACGAAAGAAATTCAAAATGAACTTTGAAAAATCAAGAGAATGTAACTGTCACAAGGAAAACCATAACAAAACACTACTGAAATATTCCAACTCTTGCATTTCAACGATAGAAATCCAAAAATCAGCTTTGAAAAATCGAGAGAATGTAACTGTAACAAGGTAAAGCACGACAAAACACTACTGAAATATTCCAACTCTTGCATTTCACGAAAGAAATTCAAAATGAACTTTGAAAAATCAAGAGAATGTAACTGTGACAAGGTAAAGCACAACAAAACACTACCGAAATATTCCAACTCTTGCATTTCAACGTAAGAAATCCAAAATGAACTTTGAAAAAACAAGAGAATGTAACAGTGACAAGGTAAAGCACAACAAGACACTACTGAAATACTCCAACTCTTGCATTTCACGAAAGAAATTCAAAGTGAACTTTGAAAAATCGAGAGAATGTAACTGTGACAAGGTAGAGCACAACAAAACACTTCTGAAATATTCCAACTCTTGCATTTCAATGAAAGAAATTCAAAATTAACTTTGAAAAATCAAGAGAATGTATCTGTGGCAAGGTAAACCATGACAAAACACTACTGAAATATTCCAACTCTTGCATTTCAACGAAAGAAATTCAAAATGAACTTTGAAAAATCAAGAGAATGTAACTGTCACAAGGTAAACCATAACAAAACACTACTGAAATATTCCAACTCTTGCATTTCAACGATAGAAATCCAAAAATCAGCTTTGAAAAATCAAGAGAATGTAACTGTGACAAGGTAAACCACGACAAAACACTACTGAAATATTCCAACTCTTGCATTTCACGAAAGAAATTCAAAATGAACTTTGAAAAATCAAGAGAATGTAACTGTGACAAGGTAAAGCACAACAAAACACTACTGGAATATTCCAACTCTTGCATTTCAACGAAAGAAATCCAAAATGAACTTTGAAAAAGCAAGAGAATGTAACAGTGACAAGGTAAAGCACAACAAGACACTACTGAAATATTCCAACTCTTGCATTTCACGAAAGAAATTCAAAATGAACTTTGAAAAATCAAGAGAATGTAACTATGACAAGGTAAAGCACAACAAAACACTTCTGAAATATTCCAACTCTTGCATTTCAACGAAAGAAATCCAAAATGAACTTTGAAAAATTAAGAGAATGTAACAGTGACGATATAAATCACAACAAGACACTACTGAAATATTCCAACTCTTGCATTTCAACGAAAGAAATTCAAAATGAACTTTGAAAAATCAAGAGAATGTAAAAATCCAAAATGAACTTTGAAAAATCAAGAGAATGTAACTGTGACAATGTAAACCACGACAAAACACTACTGAAATATTCCAGCTCTTGCATTTCAAGGAAAGAAATCCAAAATGAACTTTGAAAAATCAAGAGAATGTAACTGTGACAAGGTAAACCATAACAAAACACTGCTGAAATATTTCAACTCTTGCATTTCAAGGAAAGAAATCCAAAATGAACTTTGAAAAATCAAGAGAATGTAACTGTGACAAGGTAAACCACGACAAAACACTACTGAAATATTCCAACTCTTGTATTTCAAGGAAAGAAATCCAAAATGAACTTTGAAAAATCAAGAGAATGTAACTGTGACAAGGTAAACCACGATAAAACACTATTGAAATATTCCAACTCTTGCATTTCACGAAAGAAATTCAAAATGAACTTTGAAAAATCAAGAGAATGTAACTGTGATATGGTAAACTGCAACAAAACACTACTGAAATATTTCAACTCTTGCATTTCACGAAAGAAATTCAAAATAAACTTTGAAAAATCAAGAGAATGTAAAAATCCAAAATGAACTTTGAAAAATAAAGAGAATGTAACTGTGACAAGGTAAACCATGACAAAACACTACTGAAATACTCCAACTCTTGCATTTCAATTAAAGAAATCCAAAATAAACTTTGAAAAATCAAGAGAATGTAACTGTGACAAGGTAAACCACGACAAAACACTACTGAAATATTCCAACTCTTGCATTTCACGAAAGAAATCCAAAATGAACTTTGAAAAATCAAGAGAATGTAAATGTGACAAGGTAAGCCACGACAAAACACTACTGAATTTAAGTATGGTTCATCTCATTCGAAGACATGTAAAAAAAAAGTTGAAAAAAATATATCATGTTAAAAAAAATCGAAACAAAATAGGAGGGGGGGGGGCCAAAAAGTTGGAGGGGGGGCCTTCAAGTTTGAGGGTAGGGGACCTTTTGGGGGTTGATGTCTCTGCTGGTTAGGGTCGTTGGTGCTTATGATCCTTGATGGTTCGTACTCACATACACCTTACTACTTGATTTGCAAGGATTTCTAAGTTTTGTTCTGAATTTCATTATTAAAATTCTTTTCTTGTCATCTACATCTCTCTTAGTATCAAATTTTAGTATACTATAACATTAGACTCCATTTTAAACTGACAACACTGTTCAAACACCACTTGTGTATTATACAGAACATATCGGAGAGGTAGAGCTAGGTCAACTTGCAATGTCATTCTATCATCATTAACCATTTTCATAGATTTATGTTGTCTCAAATTTATAATAAATAAGGTATGAATTAACATGCTCTTCTCCCTCTTCAGGGTTACCTTAACTGCTAATCACTTTAACCCTTTTTCTCCATCTTCGTACAATCCAATTCGCAAATACTATCTAGCTCTGTTTTTTTTCTCTATTATTCAAATTATATCGTTTGTATACTCCAATTCGCGAATCCCTTACCCCTTTTTTCGCAAATGTCAATCGAACAATTCTAGACATGTTACATTCTTAATCAAACTACTCTCGAGTTAAGGCAATTGTCCAAAAAAAATCTATCGCTTTTTGCAAGGGGAATCCCCGCTCATACTGTACGCTTTTTACAATGCATACGTCAAATGACACCGCATATTCTTGTGTAATTACTTGTGTATTCAGCGCCTTTATATAAGATACTACTTACGCGAGTTGTTTCAGTTGTGACTTCTGTAAGTAAAACGCTGCTAAAAACATTAGAGAATTAAAAACTGACTTATTGAAGAGAAATATATACGTAATTGAAATAGTATAGAGAAATGTAGCATCCTCTACCTCCTATAAAAGTACTTTTGTATACACACCAGCCATATGCATATCGATGAAGTTGAATAAAAAAAAATGTAGAATGTATAGCCTTTCACAAAGATTTTTGCGTTAGGGAGGACGGGATGAATCCCGTCAACTCTCGTATTGTGCAATCAAGAAACTTCCCCATCATAATTAACTTAAGAATTGGCTTGAAACTACATCAGTATGAACTTGGGGAAAAGTGTAGTTAGAGAGAAGGCACTTGTTTTATTGAAGAGAATAGGGGAGAGAATCATAGGCAGAGTTGTGTTAAATGGAGGCTAAGTTAGAGTTACAAGTAAGTGTTTCGTAGCATTACATTTTCGTAAGTCAGAGATAAATCAAATTAAACATCCCCCTATCGCTTAAAATCCAACAAATTGACAGCAGGACGAATATTTCGGTGAGGCTAGCTATCAATAAGACACGTTTTGTGACATATTAGTTGAACGAGACACACCAATTTCTCTGCTAGGTTCGTTCATGTCAGACGGATATATAATCAAAAGGGTTTTGAGATTAAATAGCTCCTAAGATTTTAGTGTTACTCTTCTTCTTCTCTTCATATACAATAATAGTACATATGCTATATAATATACATCTTATCTCTTTAAACGAGCAATAATATATTTATGTATGTATTTTTTTTTTTCAAAAACGGCTCCATATTGTTTTGGAAAATTGGCATCCTGGGATTTTCTGGCCTAAAAAAAAACAATTTATAAAGGTCGCAAGTTTTAAAAAAATCGTAAAGAGCCTTAATTTTGAAAAAAAAGATATTATATGAGTGAAGTTATATTTATGAACATATTTCAAAAGAATAAATTACATCAACCCCCCTCCCCCATTAGATCGTATCGTTTTTAGAATCTAAGACGTAGGCAAAATTAGAAAAGGAACTTGGCTAAATATAAAATACCAAGTGTAATGATTCTATTTACAAAAGACATTTTAAACAGTTTAGTAATTCCTAGAGGACAAATGAATCACCTAGACCATCAACTGTGACAAAACCCATCCGAGCAGCTAAGGTAAAGGGTATTGAAAACATGACTGAAGTAACGATCAACCAAAATGAAGAACAAACAAATATATACTTAGAATACTTGCAGCAACGACAATTACAAAAAGTCAAAATTGAAAACAAAGAACAAAGAAATATCCGGCTAGAAGACAAGTGACAGCGCGAATTAAAACAGGTCACCATAAACCCAGTAAGTGCACATGAAGCTAGATGCAATCGTTTCAGGTCTAGTTCTCATGTCTCCAATACTTTCAACATTTGATTTCAATCAGTCATTTTAACGGGTTTGTCCCGGTGATGAAGTCAAGCTTCAGTAAACGAATGTGGGGGGGGGAGGTCAAGAAATACATTTTAAAACACTTATGTCTTGGGCACTTACGTAGACAAGTGTGTAACTACCTTTTTTGCTTTGGGGCGAGAGAAAGATTAAAAATATGCTGACAAATCAAAAACCGAACCATACTGAGGATTTTTTTTAAGCAAGTAAATAATATGCTCGCTCGAAAAGCAGAAAATTGCAGAAGAGCATCACTACAAATTTTATTATTCTTTACATGAATTTTTTTTAAATATATTTTAAGGAAGGAAGTTGTGTAAAAGCTGCTGCTGTAGCGCAAAGCATCTACAATTAAAAGAGGAAAAAAATGAGCATTTGGTTCGAGAATGTCGTTTTGCATATTTGCTGAGCCAGTAAAAACTGTTAAATCTAGCATTCTCGTCTTTTAGAGTGCGTCAAACTGTCTTCTTTCTTAAAAAAACCGTGGTGGGTGATTGGAAGTGTAGACTGGCACATTTGTCTCTTTGTTTTTCGTTTTCAAGGCCGGTATGTCAGAGGATCCAAAAATAGAAAAATGGGACAAAAACGACAGTATACACAGTAATTCTGGAGAAAGCACCGACAATTATACAAAAATTGAACAATAACTCTTCAATCTAGTTTAAAAGAGAAAAGAGTAGATTATCTTGCTTCCAATTTTCTAGAGAACGGGTGGTCTGGACGAGCTATTAGTGACGAAGAACGAGTGAGAGTGCCAGAAAGGGGGAAAAAGATATGAATTTATCATTGTGGACCATTTTTCTCTCTTAGATATGGAGTGGGTATCTGGAGGATGTCTCAGTATCCATTTGCTTGAAAAGTAGCAAGGATTTAGACGAAGCATCAAATAGACTGATAAAATGATCGTGGTAGCGAACTCTAAAAAAAAAAAAAAAAAAAAAAAAAAAAAAAAAAAAAAAAAAAAAAAAAAAATACGTTGTAATAATTGTTAGCATTAAATAGTTCATTAGGCTTGAATTTTTTATGCTGAGGCTAGAAGGCTACCCCAAGTTCACAGAGAGATGTTTTTGCACCCAATTAAAAGTTACTACCTGTTAAAAATGTGTCTTAATAGCTCCTTCGTAAAGTGCCATACCGTCATTTGAAATTTTCTGATGCCGTTTCTGGAATGGAAAGGGGCGGAAGCCTAATGAGGCTGATATTATAAGCTCCGCAGTTGAATATCTTTAACCGGAGGTTCAAAATCCCCCTCTTGTATATCCCTCCCTTTGCCCATAGCAGGTGAAAACTAAAAAAAAGAAACTGCGATTAGCAAAAACCCTTCCTGAGTAAAATGTCGTTTAATTATTTTCATGAAGATAATTGAAGTTCTTTCGTGCAAATTCTCAAAAATACTAATCAAGGAGGCACACTTCTGCCTCTATAAAGAGGCGACCCACCACAATGTTAAGTGATTTCAGGTCCTAGAAGTCGCAGAGAGACGGCGGTAATCGCATTTTGTAGCCCAAGCTCAAACTAAGAAACTTGCAAAATTTCATCCTCCTCCGACTTGATCTTCATGGGGTAAACTGGGCCGGAAGTTTCGACCCTCCCACCACAGCCCCCCTTTAACGTTGTCCGATTGGGCTGAAATTTAGAGGTTAAGCTTTCCTAGGGCCCGGGAGCTTATCCTCGAAATTAAATCTTAGCGACATTAAATCTTAAAACGAACAGAAATTATTCCGTATATGAAAGGGGCTGTGCCCTCCTCAACGCCTCGCTCTTTACGCTAAAGTTTGACTTTCTCACAACTCTTTTTTTTAAACAATAAAAACTTTAGCGTAAAGAGCGAGGTGTTGAGGAGGGCACAGCCCCTTTCATATACGGAATAATTTCTGTTCGTTTTAAGATTTAATGTCGCTCCTTACTTTCAGTTTAAAAAACTTTTTTTTTATTTAAAGGCTGCGAAAGCGGGGGGTTTGGGGGGCGGCAGCCCCCCAACTGTGCCTCCTAATCCCTGTACGTTTTAAGGTTCGACCTTGTAACTCAGCCTCTTTAAATCTTTAGAAACCGTAGTTTTTTCAAATAATGACAACATACACCCGGACTTGGACTCCTTATTTGCGTGACAAAATTGGACATATATTTAACTCTATTATAAAGACTTCTTTTAACTTTTTAGTCTTATCGTCTAACTTTATCTAAGATTATTTTGTAATGTTTATTGAGTACGTTAACAAAAGAGCAAAATTAATTTAAAAATTCTTTCACGGAAATAAAGAGTGGAGTTCAAACTTAGAGCAAACAAAAATTATTACTTAGCAGATTACGCAGAATATGTTTACAAAACTAGCCCAGAAAAAAACTGACAGGTAATACTTCAAAAAATCTGTAGAATCCCAGTAACAAGCGCTTTACTGAAAACTGAGCTAGGTTAATTTTTTTTAGAGAATTATAACTGTTTACAAAATAGTTTAAGAATGAAGGTCAGTAGAGAATGAGTAGTAGTAGTAGTAGTAGGAGTAGTAGTAGTAGTAGTAGTAATAGTAGTAGTAGTAGTAGTAGTAGTAGCAGTAGTAGTAGTAGTAGTAGTAGTAGTAGCAGTAATAGTAGTAGTAGCAGTAGTAGTAGTAGTAGCATGTACATTTTGATTTCTGGTCAATTGATCATCAACTTCTTTATTCCCTGAAAGTTCCAACTCAACACCCTAACTCATTCCTCAGTTACGCCCTTTCGGCAACCTGTATACACATAGTCTGTTTTGACATAGTTCACTACTCTCCTCAACATTCTCTAAAAGCTTCACTTGAATGCCCTTGGCATTTTCGAACACCAAGGGTCAAACATACTCGGCCTTTCCCGATAAAAAAAAAACAAACAAACTATATGCAAGCAATGGATTGCGCAATCGAAGGATTTCGACCATTCTTAAAGTAGTACTGTGAATCTTGTTCGTCTCTATACAAAGAGGGATTTTTCTAAGGCTTTGACTCTTCATCGTAGAAACCTATTAAACACCTATTCGGCAAGTGCTAAAAATGATAGAAATCTTCTTTTTAAAATTATATCTTGCAGATATATGTCTCCTTCATCTGTCTCTGCGGCTGACATTCCTGATGAGGAATTACATGCCTACTATGAATCCAAATTTGCTGCTCCTGATCAGAACCTTGAACGGATTTATGAAACTGAGTAAGATAATTTCCTTGCTACCAGTCCCAAGAGAGAGTTCGTTGTTAGCTCAGCATCAATTGTAGATATCATTGGGCATTTAAAATCTAAATCATCCAAGGGTATTGACCACAAAAGTGCTTTGCATTTGAAGTTTTGGGGAGAGGCATTAGTCCAACACTTGGCACTTTTAATGCAGATGATTTTTACGCAGCGAATTTTACCCTCTCCTTTTTATATTGGAGATCTTATCCCAATTTCCAAAAAAGAAAAACCAAACCCAAAATATTCGTCATTTTGACCTATTACGATTGCGACTTCCTTATGCAATGTCTTCGAGCTTCTTTTTTGATCTGACCTTGAAGAGACATGTTGCACTCCACCTCACCAGTTCGGGTTCAAGCGGGGAATAGGCTGTGCTGATACTTTCAAAGTTGTTGCCAATGCACTAATTGATACCGAATCCTCCGGAGAATGTCTAATCCTCGCTAGTTACGATATCAGACGCGCCTTTGACTCCCTCATCCACCCAGTTATACTCCTCAATGTGGCCAAACGTTGACTAAATTCTTCGGAAGTTTGATGTCTTCGAGATATGTATTCTCGTTTATGTATTTGCCTGAAACTACTTCAGGATAAAAATATGCCCCCTGTTCCTCATAGGAAACTCATTCCTGTCTTGAAAGGTACACGTCAAGGAGCAGTTTCATCTCCTAATCTCTTTAATAATTGTGTGTTGGACGCCCAAGACCAGTGCCCTACATCTCAGATACTATCTTCATTGGAACTACCTCTAGTTTCTTATGCAGATGACGTTTTAAATCTCAGCCATACCCTCCAAAGAAAGAATGAGGTCTTTGTCACACTTCAACAGGAGTATCTTAATCTTGGCCTTCGTTTCCATGCTGAAAGTCAGAAATAGTGCTTTTTAATTGGAAAGGTGAGTCACCGTCCTCTATAGCGCTTGGCGATATCACTGTTAGTACTGTTGACCACCTCGTTTATCTAGGTCCTCCCATTTGTTCGTCACTACGCCGCACCCGATCCCTTCTCCTAGACCGTCCCGTACGACGTATATCTGCTTCCTATACATCCGTTGTTACAGCAAAAGTTCGATTCAACCGCCTACTATTAGCAACCTTTTCAATGCTGTAGCCCTCCCTCACATCTTGTATACTCTCCATTCTGGAAGCTGTTTACCAGAACTGATTGTCCGAAAGTACGGTCTATTTTCTTTTGGTTCGCCAAGTATTTGCTTGGGCTTTTGCCTTGGCATCAGAATTCTCCATTGGTTGGAAAGCATGGACTTATTGACCCTGAACTTGCGATCTCAAAATTAATTAATAAGCGCAACCGAAGGCTTAGTTCTTCACATTCACAGAATGATTGGTCCCCTGTTTTAGTTTAATAGTGTTTAAGTGATTTGTGTTTATTGCTTATATCTATTGTGGAGATCTATTTTTTTTGGTTTATTTATGTATGAATATGTTGATTTTGTATGTGTGAATTTGGTTTTGCTTCGTTTGATTTCGTTCTTATTTTGTCATTGTTTTTTCTTCTTTTTGATTTTGTTCTTATTCTTATTCTGTCCTTGATTTATTTATAATTGGGCGTTCTTATTTGATTTTTATTGGTTTTGTCGATATTTGTCTCACACTATTTAGTTCTTTTCTTTATTCTTTTTTTCGTATTTGGCTCCGTCGTTTTCAAGTTTTTGTAGACGAATTTTTAATTTATAAATTCATAAATAAATACATGGTCGAATACCATAAGTTACAGCCTTTGCTCCAAGGGCTGGTGGAGGGAGGTTTCATTCCAAGAAGCATAGTTATTGGACCTTTAAACTATGCTGAACAAAAAGGATATCTCAAAATCCTTACCGGATGTCCTTAGGTAAAAAAATGAGCATGGGAGGTAGGGGTGGATACTTTTTAATCCCTTCGACTTTTAAAAAGTCCACTAGAACTTTCAATTTCCAATTGAACGAGCCCCTTTTAAAGTTTCCACGAGAACTCCTTCCATAAGAAGGGCCTTGATGAAAAGAAAAAAAAACAAATTAATAATGCATAAAGCCCACTTCGCCCTTTACTTAGGCAGCACTATTACGCTATCTATGAGTATTTAAATAAAATAATTACATAATTAATTTCATTAAATTAATTAAATAGTTACACAAATTACATAACATGCATACAGTTTTGTTGACATACAAAAACCAATGAAACTCCAGCACTGTATGAAGCACACAATACGCAATATATAAGATAAGGTAATGAAAATGCCAGATTAAGGCGATCTCTAAGTTTTCGTATTGATTACTTTCTAAACAAAAAGTTTTCCTGGAACCGTTTATAGAATAAAAAGAATTTTGGGCTGCATTCCAGCGGACGTCAGAGTCAATGGCTTTCAGTCTTTTTCCATTTCTGAGAACACCCTCCTAAAAACCACTTTTCACATACTTTGAAGGACTACTTGTAATATTAAGCAGTCTATTGAACTAGAGCCTAGAGAGAAGAAAAAAATAAGATTAAGAGATAAAAACAAAACTAAAACGTTGTTCATTTACTGCATCTGATTTAGACAAGGGCATCCATTGGGGGTGGTTCAAAGCATAATGGGACAAGCTATGATCGGCAATAGAAAATGTGATCTTGGGTGCTTATGGATCTTGTGTTGTTATTGTTGCAGGCATGGACAATTTTTCCTGTTTTCCGAAAATAAAAATATACATAAATTCCGCAAATGAAAATTAGAAGGAATCACTATTAAAAATGCACATTTTTACCAGCTTTGTTTTTGAAATCTCGAGGTGCGTTAGCTTTAGAGAGGAGCTAGTGGTAGTGGAAAAGGACGCAAACAGCCAAAATATTTAGGAAAGACTGGATTTTAACAATATGCCGGTCGTTTTTACCGAATGCTTTCATTTCATCAATCGTTAAAGTAATACCATTTCTTTCATACATTATATCAGCGAGCAGAATGCGTAAAAAGCACTTGTTCAACTGGTTTTTCACTTAACAAGGGTGCTTTTACAATGTTTCATAGTGTTCGACCCTTGGATGGTATTATTTTAAAACACTTGGATGTTGATATGAGGGAAAGTGAGAGCAGAGCCAAGAAACATACTATATGTGCCCTCCTCAACGCCTCGCTCTTTACGCTAAAGTTTGACTTTCTCACAACTCTTTTTTTTTAAACAATAAAAACTTTAGCGTAAAGAGCGAGGCGTTGAGGAGGGCACAGCCTCTTTCATATACGGAATAATTTCTGTTCATTTTAATATTTAATGTCGCTCCTTACTTTCAGTTTAAAAAACTTTTTTTTTATTTAAAGGCTGCGAAAGCGGGGGGTTTGGGGGGGGGCAGCCCCCCAACTGTGCCTCCTAATCCCTGTACGTTTTAAGGTTCGACCCTTGTAACTCAGCCTCTTTAACTCTTTAGAAAACGTAGTTTTTTTCAAATAATTTCTGCACGTTTTTGTACAGTTTATTACTTATTATTGCTTGACTAACTGTTAGCTGATCGTGTCAGGAGTTAAAGTTGGGGGGCTGCCGCCCCCCAAACCCCCCGCTCTTCAACATTCTTGTGTTAAGGCTTTTAATTCCTGAATACTCAAAACACGTCGTACAGGGTGCCTCCTAATCCCTGTACGTTTTAAGGTTCGAACTTGTGACTCAGCCTCTTTAACAGCCCCCCAACTGTGCCTCCTAATCCCTGTACGTTTTAAGGGTCGACCTTGTAACTCAGCCTCTTTAACTCTTTAGAAAACGTAATTTTTTCAAATAAATTAAAAAAGAAACTGAGTTTCTTTTTTAAAGTTTAAATTCAGTATATAAAAAATTTGCTCTGACGGTGAATCGAACCCGGGTTTTCCGCCCGACAGTCTGAAGTATCAACCGCTGGACTAATGATACACAATTGTAATTGTTTTTTAGTAAATGGAATCTATTTTCGCAAAGCAAATTCCCACAAAACTTGATATTTGGTTTTTGGAAAACAGGGAAGGAGTGATCAGATTGAGCTGAAATTTCGAGGATAAGCTACCAGGCCCCAGGAAAGCTTATCCTCTTAATTTCTTTTTTTATTTTTTTTTATTTTTTTTCAAATAATTTTTTTTCGAACTTGTGACTTAGCCTCTTTAACTCTTTAGAAAACGTAGTTTTTTTCAAATAATTATGACTAAAGCCGTTCCAAGAGAGCCTGAATGTAACAGAAAACAAAAATTGGCGAGGGTAAGGGAGCAGTTATCATGACCTATTAGTCAGAAACTAGAAAAAGACATAATATTAAGAAGGGTACTAGACTAAGCACCCACCCAGTTTTCAGAACATTCTTGAGAAGTCCTAGAAAAGGGTATATCTACGGAGAAACGTGATAGTGTCAGGGCATTCGTTACGTGTTAACCTTCTATAGATATTCACTTGAACCACTGGGGTAAGTAAGAGGTTTCTAAGGTTGGCTAAGGGCTTCAGCCCCTTTTAGGATTGCTTTACTATAAAGGGGAAAATATATCGATGTCAAAATGTTAGGCCTTTAGAGAAGCACCCTGTAGTTTTGATAGCCAGGCCATTGCCAGAAAACTAAGAATTAGTCTCTTTGAATGTGACTAGAAGCCAAAATATTTCTCCATATGGATAATGTCGCAATACAATGAACTGTTAAGAGGGCTTTAAAATGAAGCCTTTTACTAATCTTTATGTTTCATGTACGTGTCTGCGTGGCTATTTTATGGTTTCAATAATGTCAGTAATCCTTAATGTGGACTTTGTCTTATCTCTTTGAAAAACAATCCCGCAAACTCCAAATTCAATATTTTGAAAAGGAAGGTATTTGATGTTTTGACTTTTTAGATTTTAAATTGGCTAAACTTTCATAGACGAGAAAAAAGCAAAGAACCCGGGGAATTTTTTGGCATTTCCTTCAGGATGGTTTTTGAAATTTCACATTGATTTGTTTCTGTAAGTTATCTTTTCTACTAATCCTTTCTTTTCTAGGAATGAATAAAATTGTCTTTAGCTTTATACCCTTCCTCCAATATTAATGTTCCACAATTCAGAAGTTTTTTTATTTAATATTTAAATCTTCTAAGAATTTTTGGCGTTATTTGTACTTGCCTTAATATCAATACGACAATGAAGGATTTAATTAGAAAGTTTTTATACTCTGCAGAAACATGTAACTTTCTAGGCTTTTTACAGGCCAAAAGAGAAAATTCAAGAAACCAATAAAATGTTTTGTGTTCTTTCTTCAGGAAAATTTTTGGAGCCCACGCAAGAGTTCACCTTCTATCAGAAACGACGTACGCCAGGTGGCACGTGCCAAGCGTGGCAAAAGTAAGCCAAATCGTGGTGGAGCCAAGGAGCATGCGTGGCACTCCGAGATGTCCTCCAAATCATGGTTATTGGTCAACCTTTCATGTCCAAGTTGATTTGTTCCTGCTAATTGTCTTTTCTGCTGATCTGTCCTTTACTATTAATCTTTTCTGTTAATCTAGGAATGTATATAATACAAACATTACAAAGTATTATTTTCCTAATATTGAAGGTATTAGGCTACGACTCATGAGTAAGTTTTTTAGCTCAATCGGTAATATTTAAAAGTTTAATGCTTTATCCTTTGTACTGGTAACAGATAAACCATTTGCGTTTCAACATTCAAATTGATGGTATTTATAACGATTTTTGGCACTTTAATTTCTTAGGAAAGTGTAAGAGAACTTAACAGAGAAAGTAAAGGCTGAAGCTTTGAATATAGTAGAGTGGAGGAGGAGTGTTCACATTTGTTTTAGACCTCAGATAGGTTTTTGCCATGACTAGCTGTCATTAGGACTTGTATTCGAAAATGTATTCATCACCCAAACTCGAAAACAGTGCAAGGACATGGTTTATGCAAATTACCAGACTAGAGTAGATAATATAATATTCTCAAGAGTATGTATTTTTTTGTGGAACCTCTTGTTATAAGCAATGTTGGTGATTAGAATTTAAAATCTACTTGTTCTTCTCGATAATTTTCTTTTTTGCAATTATTTTGCTCTTTGTAAAGATTCCTAAGAAGTTACTCCGTGTTCGCCATTCGACTATCTTCTATTTGACAGATTTTTTACGATACTCAATACAAGACGATGAAATGAAAGGTGGGGTTTTCAATCTTCCTTTTCTTCAGTAGAAAAAAAAATCTTTATTTAAAACAATTTTATTCTCAAGGTCGTATTCAGGGTAGGGGCTAGGGAGTTTGACCCCCCCCCCTAGGTTTATAGGTTTTTGCACAGGACCGATTGGGAGGAGGGAGGCAACCACCCGCTAAATTATTTTGATCTTTGTAAAGATTCCTAAAAAGTTACTCCGTGTTCGCTATTCGACTATACTCTATTTGACAGATCTTTTTACGATACTCAATACAAGACGATGAAATGAAAGGTGGGGTTTTCAATCTTCCTTTTCTTCAGTAAAAAAAAATCTTTATTTAAAGCAATTTTGTTCTCAAGGTCGTATTCAGGGTAGGGGCTAGGGAGTTTGACCCCCCCCCCTAGGTTTATAGGTTTTTGCACAGGACCGATTGGGAGGAGGGGGGCAACCACCCGCTAAACTTAGAAAATACCATTTTTTTATTTGTTTTATGATAGAATTAAATAAAAAAAAACAAGTTTTTTAACTGAAAGTAAGGAGCGACATTAAAACTTAAAACGAACAGAAAATATTCCGTATATGAAAGGGCCTGTCCCCTCCTCAATACCTCTCTCTTTACGCTAAAATTTTTTATTGTTTTAAAAAATAAAGTTGTGTGACAGATTCAAACTTTAGCGTAAAGAGCGAGATATTGAGGAGGGGACAGCCCCTTTCATATGCGGAATAATTTCTGTTCGTTTTAAGTTTTAATGTCGCTCCTTACTTTCAGTTAAAAAAAAACTTGTTTTTTTTTATTTAATTTCTGAACGTTTTTGAATTTTGCAGCTTTGATCTTGGCTCACCGTACATGAATAATTAAAACGAAATTTGCATATTAATTTTAATTTTTTGGCTAAATGGCTTTCTCGAAATTTTGTTCTGACGTAACTTACGAATTAACTTACGTAACGAACTTCTATATTCGTACATTAGGGAGTTTGCCCCCTAGTCGATACCTTGCTCTTTACGCTAAAGTTCGAGTTTTGTTCGAATCACAAACCCCTGAATTAAAAGGCCGGTTAATTAGAATAGATAGCTCTTTTGAAACTACTAAAAAAAACTTTAGCCAAAAGGGCGAGGTATTGACTAGGGGGCGAACCCCCTCATATACGTAATGATTTCTGTTTGTTTTAAGTTTTAATGTTGCTTCTTACTTTCAGTTGAAAAAACTAGTTTTTTTATTTAATTTCTGATCGTTTTTTAAATAATGCTGGGAAATCCAGCGCCCCCTTCATAGAAATTTCCCTTCCCCCGAGAAAAAATTCTCCATGCAAGGATCCTCCCCCGTAACCCCCTCCTGCGACACCCCCCATCAGAAAAAAAATCCCTCCTGAAACGTCTTTATACTTCCCATTAACCAATACTTTACATAAACAATGGGCAAAGTTCATAACTTCCAGCCCTTCCCTCGGGAACTGTGAGGGATTAAGTCATCCTCAAAGACATATTTATTAGATTTTCGACTATGCGGAACAAAATGGCTATCTCAAAATTTTGATTGGGTTACTTTGGGAAAAACTGAGCGTGGGAGGGGGCCAAGTTGCCCTCCAATTTTTGGGTCACTCAAAAAGGGCACTAGAACTATTATTTTCCGTTCAAATGAGCCCTCTTACGATATTTTAGGACTACTGGATCGATATGATCACCCCTGGGGATATATATATATATAAAAAAAATAAACCCGCATCCCTGATTTTTCTTTTGGCAAAAAATACAAAATTCCACATTTTTGCAGATAGGAGCTTGAAACTTCCGCAGCAGGGTTTTCTGATACGCTGAATCCAATGGTGTGATTTTTATTAAAGTTCTATGACTTTTTGGGGGTGTTTCCTCCTTTGTTCGAAAATAAGGCAAATTTTCTCAGGCACGTACCTTTTGATGAGTAAAACTAAACTTAATGAAACTTATATATTTGAAATCAGCATAACAATCTGATTCTATTGATGTATCTATGGGTATCAAAATTCCGGTTTTTAGAGTTTCGGTTACTATTGAGCCGGGTCGCTCCTTACTTACAGTTCGTTACCATGATCTGTTTGAAAGAAAAAACACCCGCGTAGATTTAATATTTTGTATCATTATTTTAAAATAGATTGAAAAAATACTTGCTCCCCTCCCTACATTTCCATGGATTGGCATCCTTAGTGGCAAACCTATATGATTAGAAATTTGAAATCTCAGAAATTAGAAATCTCAGAAAACCGATTTCATAGCCACAAAAACAAGTGATGGGTGATAGAAATGCATTGGACTTGTATAATTTGGGATATATCTTTGCACATTAAGGGGGGGGGGGTCTGTGAATAATTTGGGCTATATGTTTGCACATTAGGGGGGGGGGGGGTGGGGGTTAGGTTATGTTAGTTTAGGTTATGCTAGGTTAGGGATGCTTTTCAATGGTTCTGTATCTTACTGTCGAAGCTAGTATGGATCGAGGTTTGCTTCAGCCAATGAATTTATATATGAAAGAACCAACCCCACTTTAATTTATTTAATAGCCTAGGATAACTTATGATCGCTTCTCTTGTTATTCGAAATATATTTCCACAAATCTCTTTCCAAGAAGATTCCTTCAAAGGGAAACGCACAATTTATTGAATTACAATCAAAGCTACCTGTTTCCGGATCAAATTTATAGGAGCACTTTTTCACCCTCCTCTAGAATAATCCCAAGTTGAGGGCTAGACATTTTTCCAGAAAGAATAGGCTGACAAAGCTTTTTTCTCGCCCCATTTTCTAGTTCATTTTAAATGGAAAATGGGGAGACCAAAGTAACTGTTATGTGCTTCCTATTCAATTTGTTATATTGAAGTGGCTGTTGTGAAGAAAATCAAATTGCCAATAGGAAAAAAATGAGCAGTCGTATATTTGAGCTTCTAACTTTAAGGAGAAATGAAAGAAATTGCTGGGCTAGGAATTCAAAAAATCTGGACCAACGTATTAAACAAAGAAAATAATAAAAAGAATAAAAGCAGATCTGTTTTCTTATATACATGCGCTGCGTGGGATAGCGAATATATCGAATCAAATGATAAACGCTTTTTTAAAGCCAATTTGCCTAAGCCGACGCACTAAATTATAGACAGGTAAATTGCCTACTCAAACAGTTAAGAAACATCCCAAAAATGTAGGCAATTTTCATGTTATTGCTGAAGCAATAACCTTTTAATGACTTATCAAAATCTTTAAAAAATTGAAATTTTTTTTTTACTGCAAATTAATAATAAAAGTTCAAATATTTCCGCTTCACGTCCAGAGGCCTTTATCAAGGGGAAAAAAAAAAAAAATAAAAAATACAAAAACTAGCCTAAACGAAAAAAAAATGCACAAACGCTGTAAAAAAAATAAAAATAAAAACGAAAGAATTCTCAAATTTAAATGAAATCCAATCACATAACAATACAAATTTTATTTATGTAAATGAGTTTCCTTTCGTCTTTATTTCTGTTTTTGGCGTAGTGTTTATGTGGATTTTTTTCATGTTTTGTTTAAGCTGGTTTTTTTATTCTTTGTTTTTATTTTTTTTACCCGTTGATAGGCTACCAGGCTACCAGATGTGAAGCTGAAATATTCGAACTTCTATTATTAAATTTATATTAAAAAGTTTTTTTTTGTTTCTATTATCTTAAAATATTTTACATGTTATTATAGATTTTTGTTTCAATCGTAAAAGGAAATCAGTGTGGTCTAAGAAATAATTTACCAATTTTTGTCACGTTAAAACAATTGTTTTTCTTCATTGTGCATTTACGAATAGACCACTTTCGGCTATGAAAAGATTAATTATTAATGAGAACTTAAACTAAGATTATCTACGAGATAGCAGAATGAAATTTGTGCTTGTCATAGAGAACACAATCAAGTACACTTGGATGGTTCGGGTTTATCTTATCTCTGATACGTAGGAATCAGCCTGTTAGTGAAGAAATTGAGTTAGTAAATAATCTTTGGGATCACTAATCAAACCAGTTAACTTGGCAAAATTGATTTT
>CM051260.1:62430898-62445898 GCA_027921565.1 Artemia sinica | reverse complement strand
TTCTTCTAAGACGGAAGCTTAATGAGGCACGAGCGGGCTAAGATAATGAATGATTAAAATTACTGTGAGAACACCCCTAATATTATGACAGTGTAGCCTACTACGTCCAGTTACTTAGATATAGACGAAGACTACATCCATGGAGCTGGTCAACTAATCTGACAAAAGGGATTAGAGAGTAGGCAGCCAAGATCCGGCTGTGATGAAACTAGAAAAATTTCAACGGGCTTCGCACTTTAGATTGGATGTGTACCTAATGCAGACAAAGACCATATCTTCAGAATTGGTTAATTAAATTGCCACAAGGGAGAAGTAGAAAGGCTGGACACCAAAGACTCAGCTGGGATGTAATTAAAAACCTAGGGTGGAATTACAAAAAAAAAACTTATATCTTTGGTGATTCCTTGGAGTGACCAAAACAAAGAAGATGTGAGGAAGAAGAAGTGTTCGTTGATGTGTTGACGCCACTTGGTTTAATGCAACGAAAATATTTTTGAAGCTACAACTGGAAATAAAAATTTTCTCAAAATAAAAAAGAAAGAAAATCAAACAAAGAAGAATAAAAACACAAATGGCATAAAACTGCAATATACGTTTAATGAACTATTCACATTACGGCTAGTTGTGTCTCCCAGAAGAAAAAAAAGGGAAAGAACCAATTCAGGTGTACAAAATAAACCGAAAACCGGGCAGATGGCACACGTGATTAATCGATACGCTATGACCCATATTCCTACGTATCGTATTTATTTCTAAGTCAGAGAAATTTTAGACAATATGTTTTGATTTTAAACAGCGGTTTTTTTGTCAAAACGTGAAAAAAGTGGAATTAGCACACAGAAATACTACCATTAAACTGTTAGGAGCCGTAAGTAACTAAAATTTTATGCGGTTTTAGAATGAAGAATTAATTAAATGTGAAGTAGAACACAAAAACAAACATGTTTTCTGGATCAAAATGTAGAAATTTTCTTTTGTCCACGATTTTATAAATATAGTAGTTCTAAAGTGTGATATGAAATACTGAAGATTTTGAATATGGGTTTTGAAAAAGTGGAAGTGTCTAATAATTTTGAAAAACTGCAATTAAACCCCTTTATAAGAAAGCTTGTAAGAGTGAATAAAGCAATTACAGAGGCATTCGGCTTGATTTCTGAAATCAGTCTCTCGTTATAATAGATTTCAAGAAAAATCCCAGTTTTGGCATTTTATTTGCTAATGATACCAGATTGATTGCTTTTCATAGTCATTTGAATGAATTTTGACACATAATCGATGAAATAAGTGCTTATTATGCCAAGAGTAACAGAAGAGTTATAATATGATATAATAATCAGACTCCTAGTAGTTACAAATATTGACGAAGACCACACTGCCTTTCCATATCAAACAAACACAACTTAAAAACAATAGGGAAATTTTTTCTAAGACAGTGCAATTTAAATTGGTGAATATTTTTTATATGGTTGAACTTCGTTGAAGTAAGGGTGTTGGGGCTGTTTTAAAAGCTTTTAAGAACATTTTTAGTTTTAAACTTCGTATTTTAATGTAAGTTATATATATATATATATATATATATATATAATAGATATATATATATAATATATATATATATATATATATATATATATATATATATAATATATATATATATATATATATATATATATATATATATATATTATATATATATATATATATATATATGTATATATATTATATATATATATATATATATATATATATATATATATATATATATATATATATATATATATGTATATAGTATATATATTATATATATATATATATATATATATATATATATAGATATTATATATATATATGTATATATATATATATATATATATATATATATATATATATATATATATATATATATATATATATATATATATCTATATATATATATATATATATATATATATATATATATATATATATATATCTATATATATATATATATATATATATATATATATATATATATATATATATATTTATAATTTTTCTTTAAATGTTGTGCTGAAGACAGCCCTTGGACATAGGGCCGAAATATTCACCGATTTAAATTGCGCTGTCTTAGAAAAAATTTCCCTATTGTTTTTAAGTTGTGTTTGTTCGCCTAGTAGTTTATCAGAAGTTAGTAATTGACGCATCGGAGAATACAGCGGATTAAGTATATTCAACTATTTCTAAACTTTTCACGTTTTTTCGATTTTTTCCCCTGAATTTTCTGAAAAAAATCGGATTTTCTGATAATCTACCCGATCATAAACGTTAGCAAAATATTATCAATTTGCATTTCGCATTATGGCCGTGTCACATCATAGTCACATCTATCGATAAAAAAAGCCAAATATCATTAATGACATGACAATTTTCTTGATTTTAGCGTCACACCTGTATTTAAAAAACAAAAAATTAAAATTCATAGAAATTAGTTTCGAGAGTTTGCTCCAAGAGTAATTTGTGTCCAACTGTTCCCTACTAATGCTATGTCTTCTTGACTTTTGTCAAATTCCTCTCCCAGATAGAAAAAAAACCGATGTTCTAAGTTTCCATCTTTTCTAGTTTCAAAAAGTATGCCTTAAATGTTGACTCTGATTGGTCAGTCAAGAAATTTATGGTTGAAAGTTGAACAATGTTCAACTCGAGAAATTACGAACAGCGAACGTAATTGGCGCTGTAGTCGTGCGTAATTTTGATTTTATCGACAAGTGTGACTATAATGTGCCACGGGCATTAATGTTCGCTTATCTAAGATCGATTTTGTTTTAGAAAGCCGAGTTGTTTGAGAGAAAAATTCCGAATAAACAGATAGAAATGTAGCATTAAAAAACTAAAGGATGTTCATTCGTGTGTAAAATGAAAAACTGATTAAATGTAAAACAGAAGACGAAAACAAAGAGGCTTTCTAGGTTACAATATGGAAATATTCCCCTTGTCAAGGTAATCCGCCTCCCTCAATATTGGATTCCCAAAATAGTTCCACCTGCTGCGCAGAGGGGGCTTTCCTATTATTTAAACATTAGAACCAGAATTCATTTCTTGTGTATGATTCTAAGTTGATTACTTTTTATAGTATTTTGATCAAAGCTAAGACTGAATGATTGATCAAATCAGACCTGATCGTGTCAGAACCAAATGGGGAAAAGTTACTGATGCGTATATAGAAAATGAATGCAATGTTGTCCGATAAGGAATGATGGATTGGAACATTTTCATTGTTTTTTTCTCGAATTCCTGGGGAAGAGATACTGATAATTAATGGTGGTTGCTAATGTGAGAGAAGAAGTAGAAAAGGATTACTAATGTTCATTTCTGACTAATTTTTGTTTTCTTGTAATTCTTGACTTTTTAGATGGGTATCTGTGTTTTGTTTTCACTTTTTTTATGCATGCTTCACGGCTCCGTGACAAGCAATGATATGCCGCTAGTCCTCGTACTTACCACGCTAGTTACTTTTAAGGTGTTTATTATACCTTTTCTTAAACGCCTCAAGAGAAGGATTTTCCGGGATTACGCATACTGGGAGGCCATTCAATATGACGACGAATCGTAGAGCGCAACTTGTCTTCAAGTTTTCTTGGTGGGGGAAGTGTACCCTGCACAAATTAGTCCTGTCGAGCTGTACTTTGGCGAGTTGTTCGCAAAGCCTTTACTCAATCTTGAACAAGTCTTTATACCTCCTCAGATGGAGGACAATGCATGTATTTATAGAACACGGACATTAAAACCACATCACATCAATAGTGGATTGACTGCAGGGATTTGGCATCGGAGTTCCTTGAAATTGCTGCACGAACTGCTCGGTTTTGGACACGTTGAAGAGGAGCGATGTGGCGGAGCGATGTTGGAGAGCAAAGAGAGGACATGTATATTCTATGACTGGTCTAATACGTGACGTCAATAGTGTCGAAATGTACTCGTCAGGGAGGAGGCTTTTACATCTTAGGAAGACTCGTAGTTTCCGGGAGCAGATCTTTTTAATATGGAGCTTTATTGTATTGAAATTACACGTTCCTAATACTACCTAAAATTAAGTGCTTTTATCAGTTTAATAGTTGAGTTTCTTTTGGTTTTTGTTTTTGCTGCGATAAGTTACTTTTTTTTCTGCTGAAAAGATTCTTACAAAAGTCAGTAAGCAGACCCCTCCCCTCCACAGTGAAACATTGCCCAAATTAAAGTTTCGCCCATTTTTTTAGTAGTAGTAGTAGAGTTGTTAGTAGTAGTAGTAGTAGTATTTCTTTACATTTCTTTTTAATTGGTAGGGTAGTGTGCTTTAAGAAATTATTTAACATTAAACTGTATTTCAGAAATTTTGAGATCTTGCTTTGTGATATGACAAATAGCGTAGTAAATTACTAATATGTTCAAAAAGCAGAAACTAGTAGAATAATTAGATAGTATTCTATTAAAAATTCTACCAGAGATCATTGTCCAATCTAAATGAATTATTCTTAGAAAAATCGAAGGACACATGCGGTTTTGAACAATATGTAGTTGCAGTGTGAGTTGCTAGCGAAAAAAATCTAAGCTAATAGGGGTTTTTGACCGTAAACTCTAGTTTTTTGTAAGACAATTATGGAAAATACAATTCGTTGGTTCATAGGTGAAACTTAAGTCCAGGTATGAATCGAAAAATAAACTATTTCTGTAGAATCTGAGCTAATAAGGGTTTTTGACCATAAACTCTAGTTTCCTGTAAGAAAATTATGCAAAATACAATTCTCTCGTTCAAATGTGAAACTTAGGTCCATTCTCTGGTTCAAATGTGGAAAAACCCGTGTGAATGAGTTAAAATAGAAATTTTTTAACAAGAAATGACTGAAAAGTGTTTTGGAGGAGATGGGTTAATTGGCAGAAGGACGTATTAGCGTAGTTATAGTGGAGGCCGAGTTGCTAGCGAAAAACCCGTGTGGATGAGTTGAAATAAAAAATTTTAACAAGAAATGTCTGAAAAGTGTTTTGGGGGAGATGGGTTAATTGGCAGAAGGATGTATTAGCGAATTTAAAGTGGAGGGCGAGTTGCTAGCGAAAAAAATCTAAGCTAATAGGGGTTTTTGACCGTAAACTCTAGTTTCCTGTAAGAAAATTATGCAAAATACAATTCTCTCGTTCAAATGTGAAACTTAGGTCCATTCTCTGGTTCAAATGTGGAAAAACCCGTGTGAATGAGTTAAAATAGAAATTTTTTAACAAGAAATGACTGAAAAGTGTTTTGGAGGAGATGGGTTAATTGGCAGAAGGATGTATTAGCGTAGTTATAGTGGAGGCCGAGTTGCTAGCGAAAAACCCGTGTGGATGAGTTGAAATAAAAAATTTTAACAAGAAATGTCTGAAAAGTGTTTTGGGGGAGATGGGTTGATTGGCAGAAGGATGTATTAGCGAATTTAAAGTGGAGGGCGAGTTGCTAGCGAAAAAAATCTAAGCTAATAGGGGTTTTTGACCGTAAACTCTAGTTTTTTGTAAGACAATTATGGAAAATACAATTCGTTGGTTCATAGGTGAAACTTAAGTCCAGGTATGAATCGAAAAATAAACTATTTCTGTAGAATGAGGTGACTTCAGGAAAGAGTTTGTTACTTGCTTACAATTTTTTCATAATTTATTGAATGAAATTTCCGTATTGTGTATCCAAGAGTTGACTTTAAGAAAGAAATTGTTACTTACTGAGAATTTTTTCATAATTTCTTGAATTAAATTTCTACATCGTGTATCTAAGTCGTGAAAACAATAATGAGTTTGTTACTTACTTGGAATTTTGTCATAATTTCTTGAACGAAATGTCTTTTTGTTTATCCAGCAGGTGAATTCAAGAAAGAATTTGCTACTTACTTACAATTTTTTCATAATTTCCTTAATGAAATTTCTGCATTGTGTATCCACGAGGTGACTTCAGGAAAGAGTTTGTTACTTGCTTACAATTTTTTCCTAATTTCTTAAATGAAATGTCTTTTTTATTGATCCAGGAGGTGAATTCGAGAAAGAATTTGCTACTTACTTACAATTTTTGATAATTTCTTAAATGAAATTTCTGCATTGTGTATCCACGAGGTGTATTCAAGAATGAGTTTGTTACTTGTTTACAATTTTTTCGTAATTTCTTAAATGAAATATCTGTATTGTGCATTCAGGAGGAGGATTCAAGAAACAGTTTGTTACTTACTTAGAATTTTGTCATAATTTCTTGAATGAAATGTCTTTTTTATTTATCCAGGAGGTGAATTCAAGAAAGAATTTGCTACTTACTTACAATTTTTGATAATTTCTTAAATGAAATTTCTGCGTTGTGTATCCATGAGGTAATTTCAAGAAAGGATTTGTTACTTATTTAGAATTTTTTCATAATTTCTTGAATGAAATGACTTTTTTTTTGTTTACTTACTTGCTTACTTACTTACCTACAATTTTTCATTCTGATACCTAGATTTTGACAATGTTATCCCATGTGTTTGACAATAGATGTACGCAAATTCCTTTTCTTACATCGTCGATGTTTTTAATAGACATTCTAAACGCTTGATGTGCTAGCTTACTCTAAAAAATAATGAACACATAACAATGTAATGTTTTTAATGAAATAGTGTTATGTAGAATATTAATACAAAAATATATTATGATACATTATTAATATCAATGATTAACTTTGGACATTTTGAATTTGTTCCAATAAAATGGTTCACCATGTTCTCTCTTGATATTGTAGTTATTGTCTTCTCTTAGTTCGTAATCAGTAGAATAATCATTATTCCATTTTGAATCATACACAATTTTTACTGGTGTCTCATGAACAGGCTCAATATGCTTTTCGTCTTTGGTATTATTTGATTCATTGACTGTTTGATCAAAGCCAGTAACGTTTGCTAGTGCTTTGTTTTTCATCGTTTCATCTTTATATTCCATAGTGATATTTTCTGACAATACCCTTTTTATTTTTCTGGCAATTTCACTGTCTATTATCACATTATTTTTACACAGGTAACAGTTTAGGCACGTAGACAAGATATGGTTTATGATATTAGTAGCAGAGTAGGCCTTTCTTTTCCTCTTTGCTTTCATTTGAATGCTAATACCTAAAAGCCGACGAAAGGTTCTATCAATAGGTAGCGTGTTACCTATAGCACTAGCATGAAGATACCCCTCTTCATCAACTATTATTTTTATGTTGGCATTCTCTTTGAGTACTAACATCTCTGGAAATGATACTTTCCCATATCCACCATTTGTATAATTGAATTTTTTTGGTACTCCAAAGAAATTTAATTCCATAGTGTCATGACAACGCACGCATACGTTTCCGATAGTGCTACCACTTGTACTTGTTTCATAGTTCAAATACTTCTCCTTGTCAGCATTCAATGCTACAATAACACTAGCATGTGAACACATTTCTAATGGGGGGTCATCCACATGTTCAATATGCACTTCATCTTTGCTATTATTTGGTTCATTAATTGTTTGATTAATGGTAGTGAAGTTTGCTGGCACTTTGTTTTTCATCGATTCATCTTTATATTCCTTAGTGATATTTTCTGCCAATGCCCTTTTTATTTTTCCGGCAATTTCACTGTCTATTACAACATTATTTTTACAAAGGTAACAGTTTCGGCACGTCGACAAGATATGGTTTATGATATTAGTAGAAGAGTATGCATGTCTTCTTTTGATCTTCCGTTGAATGCTAATACCCGAAAGTTGACGATGGGGTGTAACAATAGGTAGCATGTTACCACAAGCACTGGCAAGAAGATGTCCCTCTTCATCAACTATTATTTTTATGTTGGCATTTTCTTTGAGTGCTATCATCTCTGGATATCTCACTCTTGCATATCCACCATAAAAAGAGTTGAATTTTTTTGGTACTCCAAAGAAATTAAATTCCTTACTGTCATGACAATGCACACATACATTTCCAATAGTGCTACCATTTTTACTTGTTTCATAGTTTAAATACTTCTCCTTGTCAGCATTCAATGCTACAATAACATTGACATGTGAACACACTTTATTAAAATGCTCCATCTTCACTTTTTTAAAAGATATGACTTATGTGTTTATCGTACTACTGCGTAAAAAATACTGATTTAATACATGCAATAGACTAGGTAGTGTCGATATCCGGACATAGAATGCCAGTGGCAAAGCCACATTGTGTCTCTGACCAATCACAGAGTACAATTGTTAGAGCCGTAAGCATATTTTGTCATTTTAAGATATGTACAAAAAAAAAAAGTTGAATAATTTCGAAGTTTAAAAAAAAATAGTTTGTTTTTATGAAAAAAAAATATTGAATTAGAACCATCAGTCCTCATTATTATGAGTATCCGAAACTGGACTTAAGTTTCACATTTGAACCAGAGAATTGACCTAAGTTTCACATTTGAACGAGAGAATTGTATTTTCCATAATTTTCTTACAGGAAACTAGAGTTTATGGTCAAAAACCCTTATTAGCTCAGATTCTACAGAAATAGTTTATTTTTCAATCCATACCTGGACTTAAGTTTCACCTATGAACCAACAAATAGTATTTTCCATAATTTTCTTACAAAAAACTAGAGTTTACGGTCAAAAACCCTTATTAGCTTAGATTTTTCACTAGCAACTTGCTCTCCACTATAACTTCGCTAATACATCCTTCTGCCAATCAACCCATCTCCCCCAAAACACTTTTCAGACATTTCTTGTTAAAATTTTTTATTTCAACTCATCCACACGGGTTTTTCGCTAGCAACTCGGCCTCCACTATAACTACGCTAATACATCCTTCTGCCAATTAACCCATCTCCTCCAAAACACTTTTCAGTCATTTCTTGTTAAAAAATTTCTATTTTAACTCATTCACACGGGTTTTTCCACATTTGAACCAGAGAATGGACCTAAGTTTCAATTTGAACGAGAGAATTGTATTTTGCATAATTTTCTTACAGGAAACTAGAGTTTATGGTCAAAAACCCTTATTAGCTCAGATTCTACAGAAATAGTTTATTTTTCAATCCATACCTGGACTTAAGTTTCACCTATGAACCAACAAATAGTATTTTCCATAATTTTCTTACAAAAAACTAGAGTTTACGGTCAAAAACCCCTATTAGCTTAGATTTTTTTCGCTAGCACTCGCCCTCCACTTTCAGTGACATATGTATTTAGAAAAAGACAGTGAATGGGGTCAAGGTCTCTGCCCTAATTACACGCCAGGCTAGGCCTAGGACAGAAATAATATTTGAATAAAAGAAATGGTTCATTTGAATAATAGTTGGTTCTGTCACAATTGTATTCTAGCCCCCAGCCTCTCCCCAATGGGAGCAGATAGCCTAATCTATATCTCTAGGCATCATTCAAAACAAACTTTACAGATTTTGAATAAGACAGCCCAAAACTGCAGCTTTGATGTTTGACAATTTTGCTATCTTTCGATAGATGAGTTTCGGCTGTATCTAACTAGCAAATTATGTTGTTTGAACTTAGTTGTTTTTTCTTTATATTGGAAAATAATTTTAAAAGGTTGTGAAAGACATAAGAAAGCTGGAAAATTATCATATTTCTAAGTAAGCTTATATCATTCTCTAAGAAAAGTGTTTAAGTAATGTTATATATGATTATGGCTCTAACTAAAGACCCCGGAAACTTGAATCTGGCCTTGTCCCAGTTAAAGATAGGAACGGGGCCATGATAAGGAAAGAGTTAAACAGAGATGGGCAGAACATTTTGAGAATGTGCTAAAACGAGATAGAGCTACAGGAAAATATATAGAGGAAAATGAAAAAGTATGTGATACCTTGGATGTGAAGAAAAATTTGTTTTGTGAGGAAGAATTAGAGACAGTACTAAAAGGATTACAAAACAATAAGGCTCCAGGTGCTGATAGTGGGGTAAATGAGTTTCTTAAATATGGGGGCCCTGAGGTTAGAAATAAGTTACGGAAAATTATGAATATGATTTTGGAAAAAGGGGAAGTACCTAGCGATTTTAGGAAATCCTTAATTAAACCACTGTATAAGAAAGGTGGTAATACTGAGTGTGATAATTATCGAGGCATTAGTCTGGTCTATGTAGGTAACAAATCTCTTAGTATAATGATACTTTTTAGACTGAGAGATGCTGTAGACAAAGTTTTAAGAGAAGAACAGTGCTGTCTTAAAAAAGGTAGAGGATGTGTCGACCAAATTTTCTCTCTTAGGCTAATAATTAAGAAGTGCCTGAGTTATCAAACACCGTTAATCCCCAGTTTTAGAAATTCTGAGCAAGCGTTCGATTTTGTAAATAGAAGAGCTTTAGCAAAGGTCTTATCCTTGTATGGTATACCCGACAAATAAATTAAAGTGATTAGTGATATGTACGAGAATAACACTGCTCCGCTTAAGGTAGGAAATGAGGATAGTAGCTGGTTTCGTAAAAAATCAGGAGTTAAGCAGGGTTGTGTTCTATCCCCCTTTATATGAATAATTTTGGTGGACTTGGTCTTAAGGAGCACGGCGAGGGCAATGGAAGACCACAAAACCAAATGGGGAGGAAAAAGTCTCCTGAGCTTAGATTATGCTGATTATTCAAACATCCTAGATTAAAGTGTGAGCAAAATGAATGAACTTTTAGAGGTTTTGCGAGTTCAGAGTGCTAGAATAGGTTTAAAAATTAATGTTCAGAAGACTAAGTCACTAAGGCTAGGAATAAATGAAGATGAAAAGGTGATGTTAGGGTGGAGAGCTTCACTTACCTAGGCAGTATTATTAGTAAAGACGGTGTGAGCAGTGAAGATGTTAAAATTAGAATAGTCAAGGCTCAGGGTGTTTTTTCACAGCTAAAGGAGTTTGGAATTACAGATAGATGGGTCTGCAAACCAAGATTAGAATATTGGAAGCTACAGTGATGACAATGGTCATTGGTCAAGAAGCATGGGTGCTTCGAAAAGCGCATGAAGATTTTCGAAAAGCGAAAAGCTGGTCAATCTGAAGCTGACTGACCGTATTTCAAATTCTAGGCTGTGCTAAAAGTGTGGTTCAGTCTCGCTTTCTAGGGCTATAGTGAGAGAAAGGTTGAGATGACAAGGGCAAGTTCTGCGGATGAAGGATAACATATTGCAGAGGATTATCCTTTTCAGCCAACCGTCTAGGGCTAAACGGGTAGCATGTCGTCCGCGGTTGGAACGGAAAGCAGATCGTCCGTGGTTCGGGTGGGAGGATGTCATAAAGAAAGATTTAAAGGAATGGAGACTTCCTGGAAGGGTGTAATGAGGGAAGCTTTGAATAGATTGGAACGGAGGAGGAGCGTGCGCAGCTGTGTTGGCCTCAGGCGCCTTCGTGCTGCGGTGAGTTGTTAGTAGTGGTAGCAGTAAAGGCCCCGGAAAAGAAGACAGACCCCTTGATACCCCTATATGACTCTTATAGGCTTGCTTAATCAGAAGTGAGGAGGAAGTTCTTTTTGAATCTCCACAACAGGTTTGAGCCTCTCAGCCATCTTGGTGAAGCACCCTATATGGAGTAGCATCAGAAACACTTTCAAGGATGTTGGTAAGAAAGTAATTGGACATAAAAAGAGGCACAGGGACTGGTGGATCTTTGGTAAAATTTGGAGCTTGATCCATGAAAGAAAAACCCTGAAACAAAATTTGTTTCAGCAGGGTTCCAGGACGATGCGGTAATGAAGCTGCAGTGAGATGAGTTCAGATGAGTGGAGGCCAATCAAGATATCTCTGGATCATCTCCGGAGTGAAGCTAAGCTGTGCCCTGTTCCCTTTTCTCTTCATACTGGTGATAGATTACATCCTCCGCGGATGCACAAATTACGGAATCTCAATCAAAAACGAAAAGAGAATTGCAGATATAGACTGCGCAGACGACATCAGTCTCCCTAAATCACACAAGCAGAAATTCCAACAGTTCTTGGATGTTGTGAGGGATAAATGAAAGATAATTCATCAAGATAAATGCAAGATAAATGCATCAAAACTAAAAGTTTGGCTGTCACGGGATCCCCCCTCAACAGTGTGGCAACGAGGATATAGAAAAAGTTGTCCAGTTTAAATGTCTGGGAAGTAGAGTAGAGAATACAAGGGTAATAGAGGACAGGCTAGTGGCTCGTTTATCAGGCTTAAACAGATTTGATGTTTACAGAAGTTCTCAAACCGGCTAAAACTTCAAGTCTTCAATAGTAATGTCCTCCCATTTATGCTGTGCGAATGCTGGAAGTTAAATCAGCAGCAAGAGAAAAGACTTCAAGGCTTTGAGAACCACTGTCTGCGAAGAATCCTCAACATAAACTGGACACAACAGCCTCGAACTAAACAATACGCTAAATTACTGGGCAAACTCTTGTCATCTACATGACAAGGACCCGAAGATGGAAAACTTTGGCATTGCTGTATAAATGAAAGACGATCAAACACCAAAGTCCATCCTCCAGTGGCAACCAACCGGAAAGCAGCAAAGGGGAAGACGAAAGAACACACTACGCCGAACATAGCAGCGGTTTCTTCTAAATACGAATACGTTCATACAACCACACTGAGAAGACGTTATGGCAGCAGCCCATTTGAGGGACGACTGGCGTCTCTTCGTCAATGCCCTGGGTGCCTCCGGAGGCATATGAAGATCTAAGTTCTAAGGTAAGGAAAGTAAATCCAATGATGTATGTATCATGCCCTTACGGTGCAACCTACAGCTCCTGGCTTGTCACAAAATCCAATTCAGATGGTGCAGATAATACTAAATATAGAAGCTTTACGTGAAAAAACACAAGACACCAGACAAGCCAGACGAAACAAAATAAAGCTGTACTTGCTGTGGGAATACAGTCGTGAATATGATGGTTGTGCATTTACGTTAATTCAAAAAACAACGTTCTATGCTCCCTTTCATTCCAAAAAAAACTGCAGCTACTAAGCCACTAAATAATTAGCTAAGCGTAACTTTAATGTTAAAAAACTGATTCTGTTCGAACAAAAAATCATTTCGACAAAATTAAGTAGATAAATACGATTTCCAGATAAAATCTTGAGACAATTTTCATCGGAATATGGGTTTTCTGGACAGAAAGCTATCTGATAATGATTGTATAATTGGGGTAAGTACTTTTAATTAATAAATAATAACAAATTAGCAAAATAAGGCAAATAAATGTGTTTTTTGTATCAAGCAGTTTTTGGAAATAAACTGTAAACGAGGAGTAACTCGTGCTAAAAGTAAGTGAAACCTTAAAAAGCGGAATTTTTATAACAACATAATAACTGTATAACTGTAAATGAACCTAAACAGCAATAAGAGTAACAAAGTCGCTAAAATTAAACACTTGCTAAAATCCAGCAACTTGTGCTAAGTGCTAAAAGTAACTGAAACTTAGAAAAAACGGAATTTTGAAAACAACATATACATTAAAAAAAACATTTTTTTTTATCTTGAGCCCAAATACACCGTAAATTTTTATATTTTTTACCCAGCCCACATCCCTCTCTTAACCTTAAAGTTTTACTTTTTGTTCAAATGCTTTAATAAGGACTGCTCAAACAAAAGAGTCTTAAATTGAATTAAGAAGTATTTTAAAACACTTTAAAGCTTTATATTAAAGATATGGAGGTTGAAGAAGGGTAGCCCCTCCCATATACGGAATAATTTCTGTTGGTTTTAAGTTTTTATGTTTTAATATAATATGCGTCACCAAGTGCTGAAAACAATGCAAAACCATGCAGTAATTAAGGTGGACCAAGGCTTGTAGATTTTGTAGAAGGAGCAGAAAACGACTGTTTAAACAGCTGCTCGCATGCGCAAAAATTTCTGCTTGCTTTAATTTTAATGTTGTTCTTTATTTTTTTTTTTTATTTGATACAAAAAACATAACCAATAAAAAAGAAACTCAGTTAAGACTGAAAACTATTGAATAACTAAAATATGTACGTACTTTTACGAAAAGTTTTTCCCTTGATTCTCCAGGATACAGTGGGTTTTGGATCACTGCCAACTTCACATTTCACCAGGAAATCCCTGCCTTCAGGAGCTAGCTGTACTTCTGGAGCGTCAGTAAATGTAATCGGCTCTGCAAAAAAAAGAGATGTGTCTACCGTTACGAGTGTTTTAGGCGACAGAAGCGAAAAATATAGTTTCCCCGATTACCATAAAGTAGTTTCAGATACGCTGGAAAAATTACGTCTCTGATGAGAAGAGAACTTAAAAAAGAACGCTAAAAATAGGCGACTTATATGGTAAATAATGGCAAAAATCATAAACATTTGGATTTAGGATAAGGTAAAGTCAAAATCAACTATAAGATAAGGTTACCGTTTGATATAAAAAAAATCTCTATACACAGGCTTACAGGCAGGGGTGGTTTAAGGGGAAAAAACGTACACTTGTCCCGGGCACAATATTTTAGAAGCGCAATATGTCAAATAAATAATCTACGGTAACGGCTAAAGTGATTTTGTAATTTTTGAAATTTTATTTTTATCAAAGTAAAGTAGAAATTAAAGAATAATTTATTAGTTAATTATTAAATTGAAAATAATTCCGTTAATAAATGAAATCTTGTTATGATTTGGCCTGAAAATTTTGCGAAAAACAGGGAGTGTAAAGACACCTAGACTAATGCCCATTTTTATGAAGAAGATAAACAGTCTTATATCTGTATTAATCTAAAAAAACAAAGTTTTTCCGAGGGAAGGAAAGAGAGAAGTTGAAACTTAAAACGGACAAAAATTATTGCTTCACAGCCTATCTAATATATTTCAATGAAACTAGTACAAATAAACCAACTAATTATGTTTCCCTGTGTTTCTAGGATTATAGAAAACTAGCGCTTTACTGAAAACACAAAAATCAAGTATTAAAAACAGGAATATTGATTTCGGAGTGAAAAGTGAGTATGAAGCCTGACAACAATAAACTAATCTATAAAGCTTTTCATAGTCTTACGCCAGTTTTGACATCAGTAACTTTCCATATACAATTAAAATTATCTTAAAAATATAAGCGTAGAATTAAATGTT